>JAMCCL010000052.1:0-129477 GCA_024516035.1 Bactericera cockerelli
ACTATGAATTTTTATACTAAACTTACAGTTTAGTATAAAATCTCAAAATTTCCCACGTGTAGGTATACAATGTGAACCAATCATGAGTAAGTTATCGTATTTGTGTTAATCACTTTCGCGATATCACAACTACTCAAATTCGCTTTACTAACTCTACGCTGAAACCGGGACTTGAACCACCGACCTCCAGGTTACAAGTCCGCCGCTTTATCGATGAATCGCCAATTTACCAATCATGAGTAAGTATTGTGTCAATCGGTCACTTTACTCAAAATTGAGATGTTAACATTATTTTCTGGAGGAATTAATCTATTTAAATGATTGAACTATGTAACTCCTAAAACGACCTAAACACTTCCACATCAAATGCCTCAAATTAGTATCATTATAAAAGTCCACTTGAGAAGAAGTCCACTTTTCCTGGAAATCAAAAAACATGCCTTTAAAGTTTTTAGTTCAAACAGTAAAACGTGGACATCATTCGAGGCTAAAAAAATATATATTTTTTTTTTTGTTTCACAAATTAATATCTTTGATCATTGGATCCTGTAAACTTGCATGCGTTTGACAAGATAAACAATTATACATTGTAATAATATGTTGCAAAATTGAAAATTCTTTCATTTTTCAAATAATGATATGAAACGTTTATACTTTCCTTATCCTATATTAAGGAAAGTATTGTATTCGTCGAAAATTTGACCTACCTAGTTTTTCACATTTCTGGACGAATCATAGCCTCAGGATACCAAAAGAGTTGTTTTCAGCCATTGGTCCGTGCGTCTGTCTGTCTGTCTATGAACAGGATATCTCAAGAACGTTAAGAGCTAGAGACTTAAAATTTGGTATACAAATCAATTATATTATTGGTTGAAATCGGCCACAAAATGCGGCCGCAGGGCCGCAAATATTGGCCGCATGCGCCGCTTCTATGAATTGGTTAAAGATACAGAAAAAGTTAGAGAACAACATTTTCTTCGATTAAAAAAATACTAGGGGTCTATTGCAATCATTTTTTTGATATCTTGAACTTTTTTACCTCGGCCCCAATTTAGCGGTATTTTGGGGGGGGACCCGCTTTGAATAACTTTTTCATTATTCATCCTAGATGGGGATTGTAACATATCAAATCCAATGATTTTGAGGTGCTGATTACGAATTAATTTTTATCTAACTTTTACCTTTGAGTCACCAGTGGCTTTTGGTCCTGTTCCCATTCCTAATATGATAAGGAAAGTCGTGTGATGTTTACACCAGATTTTTTCATAATGGTAATATAACTTCTACTCAGTATGTAACTTGAATCCCTATTATACCTACTACATTAATCATAGTGATTTTGCAGTGCAGAATAATAATAAATAACTGGATAGATATACCCAGGTACAATAATGAAAAATACAGATGGACGCTTTACAAATAAGTAAATTTCTACTTTAAAAAATGTATATTTTAATCTGAAATATGCTTTTGTAACGAAACGCACGAAGGACAGGTGTAATACCTTGTTAAAGTGCTTTACCAGAGAAAAAAAAATCGTTCCACTTTTTTTCTATTTACTGTCAGTATTAGGCTGAGAGAAAGTTGCATAACATTTGAAGACCACACGGAAAAAAACGATGAGGGTACACAAAATGAAAAAAAAAATGAGTTATTGATGGTTTTGGATATTACGGTAGGTACTGTAAGTTTCATGCGTAGTATTCAAACATTGCAATAAAAGATGAGGGCACTGATGAGGTATCTTTATCGAAAAAAATACCCATACACGGAAATAATGATGAAGGACTGAAGGTGCACCAGACACGGAAAGAAATAGTATTAATTTCTTGATGCACCTACTATTAAACTGCGACAGACCTTTGAACTTTAAACTTTAAATTATTTTTTTCGAAATGAAAAATCGTGGACCTTCATCTTTCTTCCTGTGTGGTCTTCATTTTGCTATGAATTAAATATGATTTTTTTCTTCTTATTTACATCAATATTATTTTCTTTTCATCTGTGGGTTTAAAATGAACTATTGTGAAAATCATACGACATTCCTTATGACTCCCCAAAAAAACCGTTATTACTTTTTGCTTTATCTAAATGCCGACGCTGCTAGTTCAATGACAAAAATTAAGGTTGAACTGATATCATAAATTCTTATTCAAATCCATGGTAATGAATTAGAATTGAAAAGTTTTGTAGCTATAGGTTAACAAATTCTAACTCGGCTAGTTGTTGTAAACAGTAAACACTCTTGAAACGTCATACTCATTATTTAGAAATTTTATGTAGCCTCAATTTTGAAATTAGATACATTGAATTGTGATTCATTTCTCATTAGTATTCTTAGTCTAGCACGACAATGCCTAATATAATTATGATATTATGTATATGACCAACATTTACATAGCAAATTTGAACAATATTGAATATACCTACCTTTAAAGATTCATTTGGTATTCACGAAAATTACAACTTTTATTGCGTTAAATATTATATAATAGGTAGGTACATATTACATAGGGAAACCATAGCTTGATCGATGAGGCGGCGGACTTGTAACCTGGAGGTCAGTGGTTCAAGTCCCGGTGACAGCGTATTAGATTTAGTCAAGCTAGTTTGAGTAGTTGTGACATCACGAAAATGATTAACACAAATATGATAACTTAACTTATATAAGGGGGGGGGGGGTTATTATTTTACTCATCAGCTGCATGAGTAATTAAACCTAGTGATGCATACTTCCTGAAATTTTCTAGGAGGGGCAGCTGCTTCGCTACGCCCATGATGAGAACTAAGATGAGCTCAATCTTGAATCAGTACCTATGATATGTTTTGTGTGTTTATCTGTGTGTGCGCGCGTGTATCTACGTTTCTGTGTAATTATTTATTTTTTGCCTTTTGAAATAATGTTTTTCATTATAATTTTATATCAGGTAGCTAATTAAGAACTTTTTTTTATCTCAAAGTAGGTAGGTATTTCAAATGTTTCATAAAGTTTTCACTTCATCAATGGTGAAGCACACTTACATAATTTTATTATAACTCGAATGTTGCAATATATTTGCTACACGTGGATCACTATTAAATAATATTTCACATTGCAGAAAATCAACATTACTATTAAATTTGTTGTTTTTGAAACTAGAGTTCATAAAATAAAGTAATAAACTGTGTCCTGGTTACGATAGCGGTAGAAATAATCAGAGAATAGAAAATAGACAGCACCGGTGACTGCCACGATTTTACTATCAACTTCAATAATACCTATAATGTTATCATTTTAAAATTTACTTTCTTTGCTATGAATAATGGAGGAATTCAAAACGCTTTTTTATGGCCATGACGTCATGATACACGAAATACGTCATCACACTACACAATATGATTCCTATAAATGTAGTGTTTTTGTTTTTGAAAGGTGTAAGTATCCCAGAGGTCTAATTAGTCTAATACATGGGCCATGTTATTAGTTTTTGGAACAGAAGTATGTTTTTGAAGCAGGTCAATTATAATTTAATTCTTGTAGTTTTTTAATCTATATTGACTGGGCTAGCTGTATCAATTTTTACAACGATGCAACCAAAATGTACACAAAAAAGTTTCTCTAGAAATAATAATAAATGAATAAGGTCAATTTTATTATTGAAAGGTATTATGACTTTTTTTAGTCAAGTATTTTGTAACCTTTGTTCCTTATAATCGGCATGAAGTTTTGCCAAAATCGAATATAGAATATAAACCTGCTTAACCCCTGCTCAATGTTTGAAAATTTTCCATCGCCTCGTTTGAACTTTCCCCTCTATAGTCCTTTGTTTTGCCTTTAAGTTATTGTTTTATTTTAGGAAAATTACAGTCGGAGCCACAATTCCAGGTGGGATACGAAACCACCAAACAAATAGAACAAAGTGAGGAAAGAAAGGAAGATAGCAGGGTCAGGAGGACGGAATGAGAGAGGGATATAGGAAGGAGGGAATAAAGAAAATTGGAAAATATTGAAACATTATCGACAACAAATTGTTTCCTTGTTCCGTGATCTTTTTTTCTTTTTTTTTTTGCTAGAATTCTCAGGAGGAAGATATTTTTTGTCTGTTGTAATAGAAGTACATATTACGTTTTCGAGGCGATAGCGACTTTATAATTTCATTTCTTCTACACTCAGATAGCGTCTAGGGACTTTAAATAAATAAAAAGTGAGGGCTGCAATTTTTTAACCTCATCAGGGCCTCAGAAGCTCTTTGAGCGTCCATTCTCTGATTTTCACAGGAACGTTATTGTTAGTGTTTTTAAACAGATCTGGTACTAGCCCTGTCAGGCCAAAAATAAAATCAGAAGTCATTGGCACCCTCAACAGAGTAGGCATTAGAAGAGCAACTGAAGTATACATAATATTCACATTTCACATGGTTCCGGTTGACATTTCCAATGTTAAGAGTCATAGTTCCTAGGAATTCAACATCATCTGGCAAGCGTCGGTGATATTGGAACTTCCTTCACAGTTATATGACATTTTACATGTCCCCCCCAAAAAAAAAAATTATGAAAATTTTGGATATTAATCAAGAATAGATTTCATTAACCAATTATTCTTAGTTGTCAATGTATTGTAATGTTTAGAACGAAGAAAAAATGTCTTGACTTTCGTGTACTGTATTATGTGTATTTTATGTTGGTATTTATGCAATTCAAACATTGGAATAAGTTCTGGGGAAGGTAATAATGAGCATTACAGTCGAGCTCAGATGACACATGAGAATATGATGCTGACAAGACATGCGAGGCTTGGAGCGTTTGAATCCCTAATGAGACAGAACTGTCTTCAATGTACTGACTTGACAAACTCGGGAGGAATTATTCTCTTCTGCCAAGAAATATCATAAATGTCTCGCGTCGTGAGCACTGTGTGAAGATACCTGGTGCAAGAGAGAACAGCCAATCAGTGACATTCCTCTTGCAATTTATCGTTTTCACTAGCAGTCCAAAATGGAAACACTACTATTTTGTTCTATAGGCTTTTTTATAACCATGACAGCCTTTGAAAATGAATATTTGAGAAGAGCATTGCAGTTTTCATTGTTCACTGTTCTTCGAAAGAGACACAAATAAAGAGCCAAGTGCCTTGCGCCACACAGACGCCATTGCGCCACACAGACGCCATCTATCACTACAAGTCATAACTATGGAAAACTTTAAGCAATCTAATAGTTATTATGATGTTGTCTAGACCGCTTGGAGACAATGCCAAACATAATCAGCACGATTGGAACCAAACGGGATCCTTGGCTCTATTTATTGGTTTTAATGTGGACGTCATAATATATTATTATTATCTTATTCAGTATATAAGTATTAGACAGCCAGACACCTTTATTTGTAGGTTACCAAATCGCCACTGCATCTCCTTTTGGTCTCATTTTGGACCCCATTTTCAGTTTATGCATGACTCATTCTTTTTACTTTCTTTATCCTATAGAAAGGAAAGTAATGGAATCACCTAAAATTTTCGATTGTCAGTTTCCAGTGCCAAAACACGTTTTAGGGTCCCCAGTGTGTGTGTCTGTCTATCTGTGAACAAGTTAGAGTTAAAGAACGGTAAGAGCTAGAGACTTGAAATTTGGAATGTAGACCTTATTTATAGAGAGGACACGACACAAAACCTTAAGAAGAAATCGATGCAGCCAATGGCGGCCTTCAGGTTGCCAACTGGCGGCGTTTGGCGGTTCTGGCAAACTTTTTTAACCTCGACCCCAATTTACCGGTATTTTGGGGGGGACCCGCTTTGACTAACTTTTCATCCTAGATGGGAGTTGTGACACATCAAATCTAATGATTACGAATTAGGCATTGATTTTTAGCTTTCTGTTACCGTTGAGTAACCAGTGGCGAAATTCGACTTCTCTTCTTTTTGGGGAATAAGGAAAGTCGTGTGGTATCACACCAGAATTCTTATTTTGTTTTATTGTAGACATTACTATGATGTACCGTATGGTATGCAAATTGTATTTTTTTTTTTTAATGCAATGCATGGTAATGCATGGAGTGTGTTCTCTCATGATTCTGTCCAGCAGTTAATTTTTATGAGTAGGTATATAATTTTACATATATGAAACACTAGCCGTTTGCCCGTGCTTTGCAACGGGACTAAATTTCAAATTTACTAAGGCATGGCCGTACTGCTGGACAGCAATGCCTTTTTGAACTTTTTATAATTTTTCTGGACAAAGCGATAATGGTTTTGGGGGGGTCAATTCTGAGACATTTTTCGCTATCTCTTACCGTTTTGGCTAAACAACTCCGGACAAACAAACAAACAAACAAACATAGGTAGGTAGGTAGGTAGGTAGGTAGGTAGTCCTTTTTTCTGTTTTATATATAGAGATTTACACCTTCTTTTAATAACGCTTATGCTTAGGTAAGCAAAGCTTATATTATTGCATTTTTAATGATGTTTTCTATGTGCAGTACTCGAAAACCTAATAATATTATTATACGTATAGGTTGATACTGGTAAAGGCGCAACGCGTAGATGCACTTGTGCAGTAAATTCTAAATATCAAACTAAGATTCTGAAAGAACACTACCTGTACCTACCCACATATAATCGTTTAATGAGAACTCAAATACTGATAAATGATAATACAAATTGCAGTATTTCTGATAAATAAAAACTTATTTTTAATGGAAATTATTTATGTACAATTGTACATACGTACACCGGAAACATTACAGTTTTAGTAAACTCTATACCTTCCTAATCCCCTATATTGCTCAGAAAACAAGACAGGAGACAAAATTTTATTTTAAGTAAGTCTTTTATAATGAAAATTCTTACCTGTCATTTTCGTACCCACGTAAAAAAATGTAATATTTCCAACATTTTTTTTATATTAAAGTTCTTTAATTTCATAAAATTAATGAAGTGTCTTAAATGGATTCCTTGCACCTATTTCTCTATCGAAATAGTTCATAGTAATAATTTCTATGGTTTTTTTTCCCAGCCTTGAGATTGTAAAAGAATTAAATTTTATGTCTGACAGTGGAATTTCGAAAATCATTTTTTGTAAGCTCTATATACATGAAACAATTTATACACGAAACGATTCCTGACAAATTAAAAGGGACTTTATTATGAGCGATAGAGGTGTCCGAAGCTCAGAACACGATGAAATCCTTGGCAGAAAAAAAAGCCCCCCCATATGATCCTGTAGACTAAAAAATCCAACAAGGCAAATATTACGTCACAAATCCGCTGTCACGACGTATTCGATTTATTCTGATTCGGATTGTAATAGAATTAAATTTTAGTAGAAAAAGTCGTAATACACTCTTTAATTTGCTTCCATTGCCTTAATTTGACAAGCCCTGTCGACTTTTTCTAGTGAGTCTTTCCATGTTAATTTAGATGATTTCCACGCCATTGAGCATTCAGTTAATTGCTGGCAAAATTTACTATAGATCAACCGTAATTTTTTCAGTCAAATGCAGATCTTCCAGCAATAAATATTTGTCTTTTTTCTCTTTCGAAAAAACCATTTGGAAAAAAAAAACATTTATGTTAGGGAGGAGATGGCGTTTCTCAACATATTTTGCAGTACCTACTTTGTTAGCTCTTGTAGCATCAATGTAACAAAATACAGTAGAAATCGTTTATAACGAACTTCAAGGGACCGGACAGATTTGTTCCTTATAGCCGATTTTCACTATAACCGATATATCGGCTATAAGGAACAAGTTCACTATATCTGATATGTATCGCTTATAGAGAACAATGTACGTTATAAGGGAACTTCGTAAGACATGAAAAATGTACAATTATGTATGAATGTAGGTACATTCATAATCCACTAATTCAAAATCTGAAACAATACTAACTTTAAAGTTCCTAAAAAAATGATCTATATTAGACAGGTCACTCATCTACTCCTTGACAAAAATCTGCATAACTAAACATGTTTTCTGTTTTACTCACAGAGCATCAAAATGAATTTTGTACGTTATAACCGATAGAAAGTAGCCACGGGACTTGAGAATTTGTTCGCTAAAGCCGATGTTGTTCCTAATAGCCGATGTTTGTTATAAACGATACCAATGTTAATTTTCCATAAGTCTCCAAGGGACCGGAGATTTTGTTTGCTATAGCCGATTGTTCGTTATAAACGGTGTCGTTATAAACGATTTCTACTGTATATGCTTTTACCCTTAATAAAACTTTAAAACAAAGTCGTGCAGGATATTCGGATGTACTATAGCTACTAATAGTTAACCGAAGGCACAGTGAGGGAGCGAAGTGACCTCACTAAGTGAGGTTCTGTTTTAATTTGCATACTGGACGATTTGGCTTTCGTTTTTCTGTCTGAATGTATATGTCTGTCTGTTCCGCGATAACTCCCGACTGGATTCTTCAAAACTGATGAAATTTTGTTTACATATATAAGGGTAGAAAAAATTCCTGGTGATTTTTTTGTTTGTTGAATTTATAAAGTCATTAAGCCGAAGCAGACAAGGAGGGAAGCACCTCACTCAAGTCTGCACTCGAGGTGAAATCATGTAAACTTCATTAGCAATACTTTTCAAGGAGAATTAAAATAAAATGCTCTCACATTTTCTACTTTATTGAGAAGAGAGAGCTTACGGTACACTAATTCTCATTAGCCAAGGAGCTTTCCAATCAATAATGCTGTAATGCCAGAGCTGATAAAAGACTTCATTTTCCTGAATTAATTCAAGACAAAGGACCTTAATTAATTGGAGACTAATATTTTCAATCAAGTATTTTCAAGTTAGTCAGGAGAGCGTAATAATTATAAAACAAGGTACCTTGTAGTGCAGTTATTAAATATTTTTGTTTCTCGAAAGAAAGTGAATTTTTTACGTTTTATTTTCTCAATTATTGAAAAATCTCGATATTATAGTGAGGAATAAAAGTAGGGGTAAATATAAATATGCTTGGTAACCTTACTTTAAGCATTTACTTTTTCCGTACATTTATTATAAGTCTGTCTGGGGGACGTAAAACAGTTACAAGAGCAGTATCTCGTTAGAAAACTATAAACAGAAAAGGGACCACCAACCCTTAACAAGTCAGGCTAGCTTGCAGTTTTCCTCTTGTCGTTTCATTAATATGAAAACGTGTCCTGTAATTATTTATTTACAAGTAGATGACCAAGTTCTTACGATTCCAATGGTATTAACTTTATCACGAGCCAACTTGTTAAGTAAAGTTAGGTAGAAACCATTACTTATTCAGCTGTTAGCAGAGCTGGCTACTAGAACAACAACATTAACTATCGGTATACATATTATGGATACATAATAAATTATTGTCTCGTCTAATTAGTTTATAAATCTTCGTAGATGTCATTTACTTGTAAATAAATAATTACAGGACACGTTTCCATATTAATGAAATGACAAGAGGCCTCCTGCATACTGCTGTATGAGTATTGACTACTAGGTATAAAACCTATTATAAAATAAAATACCGACTCTGTTTATCACGGTAGAGCAGTGGTCAAGCGGTCGCACGTCACCGGTCTAGTATTCTAAAGGTTGTGGGTTCGAAACCTAACCGGGACAGGACCTGTTATCCTACCATTTGGAAATATGACACATGATAATGGTCTCCAGGAATAATGGCACTTATTTGTTCAATCGAGCAGTTTGAACTAGGCGATATTATTATTTGTACTATTGTTCAGAAAAGATGAGGGCCACATTATGAAACAGGATTAAAGTTCATCTCAGTCTGACACGCCCTCAAGTCGGAGTTTTCAACCAATAACAGCGCACTATTATTAGGTAGCCCGAGTTAAGTCATAGTGTCCACTTAAATTAAATATTTCACAGTCTATTATCTTGTGGTTAAGTCATTACTTTATATAATTTCGAGATTTAGACCCTTTAGCTTTAGCAGAAGGGTGGCGGGTGGCCATCAGGTGAGGTGATTAAAAAAAGTTTTTTCTACCACTTTAGCTCGAGGGTTCTTTTATTATGTAACGAGGAAAAATATTTATGTATTGGGCGAAATCCAAAACAACGAATCCCCACTGTGCCTGGATTCTGGAATATATGAGTTCAGGAAACTCTAATTATCTGCTCATAATTGTTTATTGTGTAACAAAACTAGGTAACGATAAATTTTCAAAAATAGCATGTAGCCATCGTATAAATGTCATATGAATATAAAACTAATTTGTCTCAAAATTGAAATGTATGATGGGCATTATGGGCATACGTCCTTAGAATTGGGATGATGCAAATAAAAGAGAATGCATGGCAGCTTTTGAACTGGCAAAAGCTCGAATTGACCGCAGCCACATTCGACCTTAGTATAATTTTCTACCCATTACAATTGACTTTTATAATAATGTAGTATAGTCTGGACATTTATTTGTACCCTATCACAACTATTTGCAATGGATTGCATTTTTGTGAAGAAGAGGAGACATTGAAATGTGTGCTCTCAATGATGGAGGTTAGTTTGCAAGTTATCTACATCTCTAAAACAGAAATACAATTCATTATAAAAACTTGTGACTCGTTCTTATTTTTGTACAAAAGTAAACAGTTTACATTTAAAAAATAGACTACCTTCTATGATCCTGGAGATGTATCATTGAATTATGTATGTGCCATGGTATTGGGAGGCAAATGAAGATAGTGAGTATAAAATGTAGAGAAAGAGAAAGATACAGAAACAAAAGAAAACTCATTAAGTTTTTCCCTTTTTATTGTCTTGACGATGTTTTCCAAATTTTATTTCTTTTAGAAATATCTTTCTATCTACCTCTTCCTTAACTTTGAAGTTCAACTTTTATAGCATAATGTTGGTCAAGATTGTACTTTTTATTCAATATTTATACCTGTTATATTGTTTTTTTGCTGATGTAGCACAGATACTTCTATTCTATGAAGTGCTTTTAGAGACGGTCGGTAGTACGTCTGTTGGTAATAAGTAAGACATTGATTTTTTTGGTAAAGACAATCTGCTGAGTTTCATAAATAACAAATTTGGCTTCATTATAACTCATAATCTCATAAATAGTGGAGAGACACTCATTTTAACTCAAACATTAACAAAATATTGGGTGATTCCATTACACTCTCCTTTCTATAGGCGAAGAAAAGTAAAAGAAGAACTTGCATTTTAATATTAATGAAACTTGTGATTATAATTTATTTTTAACTAGCCGCGTAGGCGCCAGCCCTGCGCCTCGGTGCGAGTTTTGGACTTCGGGCAATTTTCCTGGATCTTACGTAAATGTTTCTTGGGCTCAACTCCGATCAATTCTTCGATATCTCTTACAGTTTGGTTAAAAAATTCGGACAAATACAAATTCGACCATATTTCTCCTTTACTGTGTAAATAATAGAAATAACCTCTCAGGAATGAAGAGTATTCTTTCCCATCAAGCGATTTTAATCCTTATGCTTTCCTCCCCACTCTCTCTCTCTCTCTTACATTTTATCTGTTGTCTTTGGAAATCTTTGTTTTGTTTCAAAGCAAGACACAATATGGTGCTTCGAATGTTTTCGTCCGATGTCTTAGACTTAACTGTTTGCCAGCTTATAATGTCTTCCAAAACTCTGAAAATACAAGGCCATTGCAGTAAATTATTTGATTTGATTGTTGGTCAATTATTATTAGACCATTACTAGAAGGATAAGAGAAAAGATATATAATGAAAATGGAAGAAATACTGGTCCTCATTATACGTAATATACGTATTATTAAGACGACAATAGTATTGCTTTCATCCTCAGTAACTAATTTGCCCTTGAATAAATGACTGACTTGTTACCGAAAAATTGACTACCATCTGAAGATAGATACCATCAATAGAAAATCAATTGCATAACTTCAGTTGGGAAAATTTAGACATTTCAATATGGTTCATTATCAATGTATCATGGTCCGTAGGTAGGTACTTCAAAAATAAGGTATTGAAGAAATTGTATGTACGCCGTTTAACTAGATATATATGCAATGTGCAAGAAGAAGAAATTTGAAGAAAAGATAATATGATAAAAAATGTTTATGTACGTCTTTTTACAAGGTGTACCGCCTTGAATGAATTATTCCTATACCGAGTAGAATACGTATAATTATTCATAAAAAATCTGGTGTAAACATCACACGACTTTCCTTATCCCCCAAAAAGGAGTCAAATTCCGCCACCGGTGACTCAATGGTAACAGATAACTAAAAACCAATGCCAAATTCGTAATCAGCACTTCAAAATCATGAAATTTGATATGTCACAACCCCCATGTAGGATGAATAATAAAGAAGTTAGTCAAAGTGGGTCCCCCCCCAAAAAATACCGGTAAATATAAATAAGATCGTCTGGTGTATAAAATTAATTTGTGTACCAAATTTCAAGTCTCTAGCTTTTACCGTTGAGATATCCTGTTCAGTGTTCACACACAGACAGACAGACAGACGCACGGACCAATGACTGAAAACAACTTTTTTGGTATCCTGAGGCCATGATTCGTCCAGAAATGTGAAAAACTGGGTAGGTCAAATTTTCGACGAGTACCTTCAATACTTTCTTTATTAGATAAGGAAAGTAAAAATGTATGTACAAATGTACACCGTTTAACTAGGTGTTGGTATGTACGTTATATGCAATGTGCAATGAGTAAAATATTATTAATATATTTTTTATTGCATAACGTAATCACCGTGGTCGAGTGAGTTAGCACGCTAGGCATTGCACGCATTGTGACCTGGGATTTATCCCCAGCGGGGCAGGAGTTTTTACTGCGCTATACTTGGAAGTTCAGGAAAAATGAGTGGCTGCTTCAATGTGAGCAACGACGAATGGCGGAATTATGGGCAAAAATAAGGTGTTGAAATATAGGAAAAAGTCTTATAATTCTAGGCTATCCACTAAAATTGTAATACATCACACGAAGCAACACATTTATTTATTTAATAATTGCATAACACTTACCTCTGTATTATGCAGCCAGTAGATGGCAGGGGGAGGCTCGGGACTGTGTTTGATCACACAAGTCAGATTCATAGTGCTGCCTTTGTTGATGTACATGTCTGGTCCTCCTATGATTTGAGTAATGGGTTCTATGAACACAAGAGATATAATAGTATGACTAGAATTTTTAATTACAATAATAGACACTAGTACCTCAAATAGTATTTTTTCTTGTTAACTTGTATTAAACGGAGACAAGAATCGGTAGGTCACCTGAGTGAATATGCTCCTTTAGCTGATATCAAAAGACTTTCCCTTTTATGTTTAATAGGTATGTGAAAATTAATTTAATGTACCTACAGTAACTACACCCTTCTTATTTTGTTCACTTTCATGAGCGAGTTTTAGGTTCGAGTATGTTACAGGATACTCGAAGAATTTCAATGGTATCTACGTAGGTAGATCAATAAGTACCCGTGTTTAGGGACATGTTACATCATTGGTGAAACTTGTTGATACTTGTTGATGGAACGACATCTCAAATGACCACATCCAAAGTTTGAAACTGATTACTCTCTTAGTTTTCATTTATCGGTCACTTGAAGTTGTTGTGTTGCGTATAGTTGAGTAATATGGAAAAAGAACAGTATCGAGCAGTTATTCGATTCCTTTTTTTGGACGGGAAAAAATGTGATGAGATAAAATTAAAGTTAGATGCTGTGTACGGGAGCTCTTTACCTTCTATGACCACTGTTCGCTTTTGGTTTAATGAATTTAAACGAGGGCGCACAAGCATTTTTGACGAGGACCGCCCAGGACGCCCAGAAGACGTGTGTACCGAGGAAGTCGTGGAAAAAGTGCATGATATGATTCTCAAAGATCGCCGAACAAAAGTGCGTGAAGTAGCTGAGAGTGTGGGCATTTCATATGGAACTGTTTTTAAAATCCTTCATGATAAGCTGGGCATGAGAAAACTATCGGCGCGATGGGTGCCGCGATTGCTCACAATTGACAACAAACGAATTCGGCTGAATTGTTCAAAGGCTAGTTTAGAACTCTTCAATCGCAATCCAGATGATTTTTTGCGTCGAGTTGTGACCGTTGATGAAACCTGGATACATCACTATACCCCAGAAACCAAACAGCAGTCAAAAGAATGGACTTTGGTTGGAGAATCTGCCCCAAAGAAGGCGAAATCGGTCCAATCGGCCGGAAAAGTCATGGCTACCGTTTTTTGGGATGCAAAGGGAATTATTCTTATTGACTTCTTGGAAAAAGGAAAAACAATAACTGCTGCATATTATAGTGAGTTATTGACACGATTTGATGCAAAATTGAAGGAGACACGCCCCCATTTGGCGAGAAAGAAAGTCTTGTTTCACCATGACAATGCACCAGCTCACTCATCTGGAATTGTTGCTGCTAAAATCCATCAACTTGGATACGAATTATTGCCACACCCACCTTACTCACCTGACCTAGCCCCCTGCGATTATTTTTTGTTTCCTAACTTGAAAGTTTGGCTCGGTGGAAAGAGGTTCAGCTCAAATGATGACGTCATAAGCCAGACAAAGGGCTATTTTGAGAAGTTCGAAGGGAGCTACTTTTTGGAAGGGCTAAAAAAGTGGCAGGATCGCTGGAAGAAGTGTGTAGCCTTGAAAGGAGACTACGTCGAAAAATAGAACCCAAAAATGTAAGTATCTCGCACTCTTTTTTCAAACACGGGTACTTCTTGATCCGCCCTCGATAATTATTATTTTGGGTTGAAGTGGCAGAAGATTCTACTTTAGTATCCATGCAACTCTGCGTTAAAAGTATCTTTTTACTAACCAAATTTGAATTTATTTTTGGGTTCCGATAAATTTTTTTGAAAAGTAGGCAGGGTACCTAAAAGGTTTTAGGAGAGAAAAAAGAGATCAAAACACAGAAAGAAACAGCACCCAAGGGACCCACGGTTTTTATGTTTCGTAAAATTTGAATGTTTCCTAGTATAGGTACCAACAAGAGAAGAAACAAAATGTACATAATAAGTGTAACGGAACAGTAATATTTTATTTTATACTCATAATACGTAAGTAAATATTAGTATAAGTGTATAGGTTTTGTATCCTTCTATTTTATTATTTAATAATTATTCTCAGTATAAACAGAAATCAGAAATCAGAAAATCCTAGATATCTTAGGAACTTCTAGATCTAGATGTCTCTGATTTGAGTTTTTAATTATTCAGGAACTTCTATTATTATTATTTTTACTATAGTAAGCTTTATTAGGTAGAACAAAAAATATATAACAGTAAAATACAGTGAATTTGAATTATAAAGAAAAACAAAAAGATTAACCAAATATACGAGAACAAAAAAAAAAGAGGATGCAGAATGTCCTACCTAAAGGGTGGGATTATTGCCTGTGGCAATCTCTTCCACCCAACCCTTATTGGGTTCTATATGTTCCTAGCAATTTCTATTACCATCTAATAAATTGTTCCTAGGAACTTCTATTTTAGTGAGATTCACATTTCGTGTGAGAGTCGAAAGTTCCACGGTAATATGCTTCTGCAGCTGAAATGGTAACAGATAGGCGAAAAGCCAGCGTCGATGGCATGTTGAATACACCGGTTCCCTTCAGAACACCGAGGGTAAGCGACATCCAGCGAGGTTAAGACTTGGATGGGTGACCATTCAAATTCTAATTCTCGTGACGCTGGCTTTTCCCGGCCCCACTCAGTCAATGTGAGAAGCAGGTTTGTGAGTTTCCTGCGAATGGAGGGTAAAACCCCCGTCGTGATATGACCATGGCAGTTGAAAGCGACGTTAAACCCCACTTAAAAAAAAAAAAAAAAAAAAAAAAAAGATAGGCGAAATCTGTCTCGAGTCGACCCTCAAATCGATCATACAACTCGTAAAAGTCATTGGCCTATCTGTTACCATTTCGTCAAAAGAAGCATCTATGACGAATCCTTCGACTCTCTCGCGAAACGTCCATCCTGTTAGAGTCAGAAGTTCCTAGGAACAACTAGAAGTTCTTAGGAAGTTCGTGATGTTCCTAGAGCACTCAGAAACTTTTACAAGTTCCTGAAATTGGCATGTTATTGTTCCTGCAACATATACATGACAAATATTATTTACATACATAAATACCAATCATACCATCCTTAATCAGTGTACTATGACCCGGTGGGGGTGCGATTGGAACACCCCGCCCCCACCAGACTAATCCTGACCTAACTCTATGTACTTCTGTGTCACTACCAGAGCTTGATATTTATGTATTCGTACCTATAAATTATTCTCTACCCGAAGTTCCTACCAATCAGTTTAATAACCCGCTCTTTCCTCTTCCAAATTATGAACATTTTGTGTTTATCTTTTTTGCCGTTATTGCGTATTTTTCTCTCTAACTTTATTTTTCTCAGTCCTTCTCTACTTTTATTTCTTTTCTCCTTCCCTCTTTTTTCTATAGATCTTCACCCCTCTCATAAGGTCATTAACTTTATTTTTGTCTCTTTTACTTTATCTATTTAAAAGTTGTTCTATCTGTCCTTTGTTTTGTGCTTTTTCTCTCTCTCTTTCTCTTTATGTCTATTTGTCTCTATCCGTTTATCCACCACTAGCTCTCTCTATCTTTAGCAAGCTAGTAAATTAAACACAGACCTGCGACGTACATGACATAAATTACAGACCGGACATTCATACATTAATATTACCACTGTCACTAGAACAAAGAGAGAGGGTGAGAGAGAGAGAAAGTGAGGGTGAGAGAAGAGAGCAGAAAAGAGGAGCAGTTACTCATTTACATATTGTATTATTGGAGAGTTCATTTATAAAACATGAGGTTCCGGAGCTCATTCAAAGGTGACTAAATGTCGTTCTTCTTGGGTAACTTAAAAAAGGAAGCATTTTATTTATCTACTAGCGAATAACACCTGCCACTTTACACACACAAATACACACACATGAAACACATACACCACACCACACACATACACCATACGCACACAACACACGCACACACAACACACACAAAATGCCATTTAAGTCGAAAATCGTGAATATTTTTTGTGTCATCTATCCATTTTTTAAGAACGGCTCATCAGAATTTCGTGATCGATGTGTCAAATGTAAGCTTGCTCCAAGTTGATAGAATACAAGGACAAGAAATGGATGGGCGACACAAAAATTATTCAAAATTATATGTGTGTGTGAATGAGTGTATGTGTGTATTTGTGCGAGTGTACTGTGTGTGTATAATGCTAGTATAATATGTCTTTCAGTTCATTTTAACGGAATAAACCTAGCTCATAAAGAAAATAAATCGCATAGATACACTACACATGTGTACAGGTAATTTGAATATAAAACAAAACATTACAAAGGCAAATGAAGTATCTTTTCAACTCCTGTTTTACTAAGGTCAGGTTTTTTTTTTTTTTTTTTTTTTTTTTTTTTTTTAAAGGAACTTTCATAATATTTTATTTATTTATTTGTTTTTTCCTATCCTTCATGTATCCACAATTTGAATTCTGAAATCCCCTTTCTCAACACAGTTTTTTTTTTAATTTGGAGAAAGGGTACCATTATATCATTTTAAAATTTGTATCATATTATAATAAGTAATAAATAAATGGAAAATTAAAAAAAAAGTTATAGTCAGAGATGTTGTATGGTTTTTTTACCTGCATCGGCAGCACAACCAATTCAGTTCCTCAAGAAATAATGAAGCTAAGCAACCTCAAGAAAGACAGGAAATGGATCAACGAATAGGTTTCAAATTCAAGTGTCTTAAACATGGCAATACAAACATTTTCTGATTGACCTATTCAGACTGAGGAGATATTCGTGAGTATCCAGACATTGGCATTACGCTACAAAACTTGAACAAAATAAAAGAAATAACACAATTCAGCAACAATGAAATTAAGCTTCTTTTATACTTCACAAATATGTAAAACACTGAAAAAAATTGTACAATGTATCAAACAAATACAAATGCAAATGTTAAAACGAAATAAATGAAAAATAAATAATGTTTTGTTTTATATTCAAATTTATCTTCGTTGGAGAATACCAGGGGAAGACAAACAAATGAAAATGAAATTAGGGAGAGGAAAATAGAGGAAATAAAAACAGGCAAGAAGAAAATAGCAAGAGTGGGGGAGGTAGAGGATTGTTTGGTTCTAGGCAGGTGTACGGTTTATGTTCATCTGTGCAGTTTTCCAGCTTGCGATACGATAGTGGCTTTCGCGGCATGTGGGTTCTCATTTTACTTTCGAGTGTTTCCATGGAATAGAAAGCACTGGATGTGCTTCATAATAATTCTCGTATTAAATTCATAATACATACCTAGCAACATTATTATAATAAAATTATCATTAATTATTTATGTGTGTGTGTATATTATTCTTAGTATTTTTTATTGAAACAATATCAAGAGGTTAAATGTAAAAATTCATTGCCAATTAAAGTCGCAATACCTAATCGTGAATAACTCTTATTGTGTGCACTGTGCAGTATGCGATGAAAATTAATTCCATTATCGATAGATTTCGTGATTTTTTTCAAATAAATCACTTGTAGGTACAGTAGAGCCTCGATTATCCGGATTAATGTCTGCTAGGGGTATTCCGGAATTCCGGATAATCAAGGCCCGTATAAAAGTCCGGATAATCAAGAGGGAGGACCTGAAAAACGAAAAAATAAAGAAAAATTTTGATATTTTTTTAAAACAGGTGTATTTATTTTGATATCTTTTATTGTAACAAGAAGTTTGAAAGGTACAAAAAACTATCAAACTAATACGTTTGAATAAAGAAGAAAAAACAACACATAAGTCATATACATCTAAATGATTTGATGTCATATAGATATCCTTTGTAAGATAGAAGTGGCCAGTTTCTAAGAATATCATCCATTGTTTGAGATGAATATCCACAACCACATTCACAGCTTTCACTGTCTGACAGTCCTCATTTGGTTTAACAAGAACTGTATCGACCATGTTGTGTACGGAGACGATTCAAATTACCAAGAGATTTCTTAGGAAGGGAGAATTCCTCTTTGTTGCAGGTTGAAGCAGTAAATTCAAAGAAAATGAGAGTCTCGTTGACTTTGACACCACTTGTATCGCCATTCATTTTCAACATTAAAACCATTTTGGTGGTTTTCTTGATTTTATCTTATTCCAGGTACATCTAGAAGATATTTATTAAGAGGTATACGATCGTTATCTTTGATTTTCTCGTATATCTTGACAAGAGTTTGGATATCCTTGTGTTATATCCCCCCAAAAAAACTTCTTGTAAAAAATGTCGTCAATTTATTGTTGGAATGATTAAAAAGAACTGATAACAAAAACGTCAATTTTCTATGTTTGAAGGAATTACAAAAAAAAAAAAAAAACAGCCACACAACAAAACAATTCTCTTGTAAGAACAATTACAATGCATAATTACAGAACTACGTCCATGACGTAGTTCTGCACACTGTGTTGTGTGCACATAGTTACATACTGTACATTACTACACATAAATTTCAGAAAAAAACAGTGTGCAGTAGTCAAGTTCTGCACACTGTTTTGTGTGTACATACTGTACATTACTACACATAAATTTCAGAACAAAACAGTGTGCAGTAGTCAAGTTCTGCACACTGTTTTGTGTGTACATACTGTACATTACTACACATAAATTTCAGAACAAAACAGTGTGCAGTAGTCAAGTTCTGCACACTGTTTTGTGTGTACATACTGTACATTACTACACATAAATTTCAGAACAAAACAGTGTGCAGTAGTCAAGTTCTGCACACTGTTTTGTGTGTACATACTGTACATTACTACACATAAATTTCAGAACAAAACAGTGTGCAGTAGTCAAGTTCTGCACACTGTTTTGTGTGTACATACTGTACATTACTACACATAAATTTCAGAACAAAACAGTGTGCAGTAGTCAAGTTCTGCACACTGTTTTGTGTGTACATACTGTACATTACTACACATAAATTTCAGAACAAAACAGTGTGCAGTAGTCAAGTTCTGCACACTGTTTTGTGTGTACATACTGTACATTACTACACATAAATTTCAGAACAAAACAGTGTGCAGTAGTCAAGTTCTGCACACTGTTTTGTGTGTACATAGTTACATACTGTACAAGTGTACATTACTACACATAAATTTCAGAACAAAACAGTGTGCAGTAGTCAAGGACGTGATTCTGTTACTATGCAACATTGTATTGTGTGGTTGTTTTTTGGTTAAGTTCTCAAAATACCAAATCGAGGTTTGCTCAAAGGTGTAGTGTTGTTGTAAGGCTATTTTATTTTGGTTGAATTATCAAGAGACTAATTACGTGAAAAATAATTCCTTCAAACATAGAAAATTGACGTTTTTGATATCAGTTTTTTTATTGACTTGACAAAATCATTCCAACACTAGACGACTGTTTTTACACGTCACAGACTTCACGAGTCTCTTCAGTTAAAATTTAGCCAAATTTGAATTTTCCTTCATGATTCAGGAGCATTTGTTGAGCTTTGTGTATCTCGCGTTCCTTTATCTTTAAACTAATATGAAGGAGCTTTCATTTTTACTTACCTTATCCTATAATAAAGAAAGTAATGGAATCACCCAAAATTTTCGATAGTCACACACGATTTAGGGTCCCCAGACCCCAAATCTAAAATTTCAGCCATTGGTCCGTGTGTCTGTCTGTCTGCAAAGAAAATATCGCAAGAACGGCATTAGCTAGATACTTGAACCATTTGGTAAAAATGGTGCGGCCTGTGGCGACCTTCCGACCACCATTTGGCTTCGTTTGGCCGTTCTGGCTAAACGATGAGAGATATATAAAAAAATTATGGGGGAAACTTTTTCTTGTAGGTAATGAAAAAATAATAGGGGTATGCTCTGATCCTTTTTTGATATCTTGAACTTTTTGGAACCCGGCCCCAATTTACCGGTATTTTGGGAGGGTCCCTTAGGACTAACTTATTCATGCTAGATGGGGATTGTGAATCCAATGATTTTGAGATGCTCATTATGATTTTGACAATGATTTTTAGCTAAATGTTACCGTTGAGTCACCAGTGGTGAAATTTGACTTATTTTCGAGTGATAAGGAAAGTCGTGTGGTGTCACACCAGATTTTTAAAAACTAAACATACCTAATGAGGAATTTATCAACTGGTGATACCTACGCAATATTGCTATTGTAAAATTACTCACAATTCAAGGAAGGAAAATAAAAAAAAAAAACTTTATAATTGAATATCTATTTGGTTAAAAAAAAATTGATGGAAGCAACTGTATTTCAACGGTAATAGGTACGCATGACTATTTATTTATGAAGTCAAAACATACCTACTGAAAATGATTTCTTTAAAAAAGTACATCGATCTAAGTAACCTTGACCTGTGGAAAAAATAGGGAATTAACCAATACTCTTTAACCCTTTGACGCCGGAATTAATTTGGCCGGGGGAAAAAAATCTCAACCAACTTTTTTTTCATCCTGATGGTTTTCTAAGACTTTTGGCGTTAGTTTCAGCTTTCTAGCTTTTACCGGTAAAAAGTTATGAATCCGTGTCGAAAACGACACACCGGGCTTTAAAGGAACAAGAATGTAGAAAAAACTGATTTTGTTAAAAAAGTATAAAATGACGATTTTTTAGTGAGTTTAAAACGAGTATTTTAAGGAGAACGTTAGTGATGATGGGAATGGGAATGGGCGCTACAATAGGTGGGCTAAGTCTAGCACTAGCTGCAGTTGTGATAGGAATGGGAGCTAAAATAGGTGGGCTGGGTCTAGCACTAGCTGCAGTTGTGATAGGAATGGGAGCTACAATAGGAGGGCTGGGTCTGGCACTAGCTGCAGTTGTGATAGGAATGGGAGCTACAATTAGGAGGGCTGGGTCTAGCACTAGCTGCACTTGTGATAGGAATGGGAGCTACAATATAGGAGGGCTGGGTCTAGCACTAGCTGCAGTTGTGATAGGAATGGGAGCTACAATAGGAGGGCTGGGTCTAGCACTAGCTGCACTTGTGATAGGAATGGGAGCTACAATAGGAGGGCTGGGTCTTGCATTAGCTGCGTAGTGGTAAATTGTCACTCATTTTCCTAGTTTTGACTCAATAATCAATCTAAAATCAGAAGAAATCAGGAAAAAACAGTAAAATTATTTCTTTGGAAAAAACGTTCTTTTAATACCGGATGTGTCGTTTTCGACACGGCAGAAAATTGGACAAAAGCAGCTACCTACCAATTAATTATTACAATTTTCTTTAAAAATATATGTTAATAAGCATATTAGCTACCTCTATTAATTTTTTCAGTAAAATAATCGACCAGGAAACACAAGAAATAACTTATCAAAGTCGGTAAAACTGCATGCGATGATGCACTCTCGAAATCTCAGCAACAAATGAAAATTTAGAAATGTAAACAAAACAATTCAAAAATCGCGCTGGATGGATTTGAAATAAAAGTCAAAAACTTTAACACCTGAAATCGATAATGAATTTTGTAATTTGAATCTAAAATGTCGAAAAAACGTTTCATCATAGTAAAACAAATGAATGAATATCGTTATTTTAGATAAGTAAAATTCTTGAATCTCAAATTAGTTACTGTGTCGAAACAAATTGGTCAAGGTTAAGTAAGACCCCATGAACTCTCAGTTTTTTTAATAGTATTGATAGTTCAAGGTGCAGCTGAATACCCTAATTTTGCATTTTGTCGTGGAACACCCCGTATATATACATTTTTTAAATATTGAATACAAAAAGGATATTACAAGAGTTTTAAAAAGTGTATGTTTCTTTTCTTTCTTCCTCCCCTCTCTATCTAATTTTTCATAGATCACTTTTTTATAGATACAAAAAAAAAGCAATAATCTTTCTCTATTTCCTCTATTTTGGTGTTTTCAAGCTAGTTTCATGATAACACTTTACCTGAAAAAAGTTTAAAACCTTTAAAGAAATTTGCACGTAAAGAAATAGTAAGAGGGAAAGTTGTTTCGAGGCGGAGAATATGAGAGACAGAATTCTAGGAAAAAGTTCCACTCAGAATTTTTTCTTCTTAAAAAAAAAAAAATAATAATAATAATGATACCTACATAAATGTTTTTTCTCTACCTACACATAGTGCAATTTTCAATAAAGATCTAATAAGAGCATAAAATGTACATTCATAGTTTTGATGGAGCAAAGGGAGAAGACCAGGAGAGTTTCCAAATAAAAAAGGAAACCCAATGAAAAAATAGAAAAAAAGAGCACATAAACTAAGTTTCAGCAAGAAATGGGAAAAGTTAAAATCTTTGCCAAGTACTTTCTCTTTTCTCTTTTTCCCTATTCCTCTCTCCATCTGCACTACCTAAAATGTTGAAGAAATAAAAGGGGTATGATTTGTGAAGGAAACTATGAGTATAATAAATATAAAATACCACCAATTAAACAAGAAATGAGCATTTGAGAACACTTTTAAATTGAGGTGTATTCTTAAAAACAGTGTGGTAGCGTACTGGAATAGTAAAGGTATAATAATAATTATGTACTGGTAATATAATATGTTGTAAATGTAGATATCAGAACGGTAAATAAAAGAAGTTTTATGTTTACCTTTACTATTTATTAATAGACAGAGTGACACCTAAGTATATCTTGCCTGTTGAATAAAAATTCCGACTTTCTTATTGTTTTTATTACATTTCACTTTTTAGGTAAAGAGAAAGTACAATTCTTTACAGTACAATACAATGAAATTATAAAGAAAGAAGAATATTAATTATATAGATTGAACTAAGAAACAAGGACAAAAGAGAAAATAAGGCTAATGTTAAAGCTACCCAAAGGGCGGGATTAAAGCTAATGTCCTATCTATTGCCTGTGGCAATCTCTTCCATCCAACTCTTTCTTGGATTTTTTATACGTCATCGTATGTGTAAAGGCGATGTATTTATGTCAGTGAGTAACCTGGAATAATAATCATGACGACGCGCGACGTAACGATTTTAGCAGATATTACATTAATGGTATGACTTTTCGTCGCTTGTGTAAATCAATATGCGTTGGAAAATTGTACATCACACCTAATACAAAGTTTTTGCAACGAACATCTACTAGTTCTGCTTGATTGAGTCTTTTATTCCACAGTTAGTAATAATTACCATTTTCGTACCTTCGTACTCACAATATAGGTATTATCAACACAAAATGGCAGAAATATATTATCTGTAAAAAAAAATATACGAATATCATTTAATAATATTTAGGTAGATTGAATCCTCGATCAAGCACAATATACAACTGATTATATTGTTCATGAATTGGTGATTGCACGATTGCTATGGCCTCAAGCATTTACCCACAATCAGTTAATAACAATGCTCCTTATGTCTGGATGTAAAATTTTGAGTGCATGGACCAGTTCTTATTATTCATGTACATTTGCAGGATAAATAAACAGCATACATATAGAAACCATGTTATAAGTGTATTATATCCATATGTATGAGCATTTTTACTTTTGAAATAATCATCTCAACGGTACCAGGTGAAAGTCTGTAAAAGGAAAAAGTGCAGATTGCAAAAACTAAAATGGAATGAACTGCAAGAATATAGAAGAAAGTTTGGAAACATTTCAAATTAAAAAGTTGAACTTTGGGAAACTTAAATTATAGGAAGACAAGACAAGGTAGGGTGGGGGGGGGGGTGAAGTACAGGTGGATGATAGGAGAAAGGAAGATGAAAAGAAATTGAAATAGACCATACTGTCTATAAATAATAGGTATGGTGTGGTAAAAATTGTAATCATAGAGATATGAATAATTATTATACTAGAATAATTATTCATATAATTTGTTTTCATAAGATCTTCAAAGATTGCTAATTTATGAACGACATATTTATTTTTTTACCAACGTCTGTTTTGATATCTAAATCAGTGATAACCACTTGAAAAAATAAATTACAGGAGTATTTTATAAATTTGAAATACCTATACACAAAAAAAAAAAATAATATTATAGTATCTTCTTCGAGCCTGTTCTGTTTCCATACAAGAAAATATAAAAATATCCTGCTCACCTCAAAACGATTTCTGGCTCAAAATGAACAAAAGAAAATTTAAGAATTGAGAGCTTCTAAGGACACTAGAATAGTTTTAAAATGAATACTCAAATTAATTTTAACAATTGAAACAATAATATAATTTGGAATACTAATAGTGATAACAATAAATATTAGATAGTATCACTACTTTCATGTTATTAATTTCCTGGCACAATACAAGTGACAGCGCTCTTCCCCGTCTTGTACTTCTTGTTGTATCAAGAAAAGTGATGTCTCATCATTTCTAGCGCATCTCTAATTACATTTTAATCTAAAAATAATAATGACTATTAATGGTAGTATTATTAGAATAAACATTTCTTAGTCGTGATGTCTTATCTTGTAGAAGCAAAAGGAATCAACTTAAAAGTCATCTTTTAACAACGGCGATAGGAGAGTAGATTAGGGAGGGGGGGGGGTATTATGATATTATATTGCAGAAATTTTAGAATCCCTTATCAAGCTCGCCGGGAGGCGAGCGCTCGTCAAGTAGCGCCAGCCACCCGGCCTATATTAACACGAAACAGAGTTTATATGTATTTTGTTTTATTGTTTTCGCCCACTTAACGCTAACTTTTATCAATTTTTATTTCAAATTCGTAATGAGACGCGAAAATAGATTGTGTTTCACGAAAGCGCGAGGTTCCTACGTACAGTTAAAGTCGTTTACTGGCCACGCCGAAAATCTTGAATTTCATGAAATTATTCATACGGGTTTTTTTTTTTTTTTTTTTTCAGACCAATTTTCTGTCAAGGGTACAGCAACGTGTGCTTATCGTGGAAAGACGTGAGATACGTTTTTGAAAAGGGAATTTTCATCTCTGCATACCTTTTATAGTTTCAAGTATTTATTTTTTATAGGATAGGAGATATAGCCTTCTAAAGTAAAACAGGAAAGTTGCACAGAGCCGCCCCTGGTTATCTTGGAGATGCGATTGTGGTATTTTTCGAAAGGCCTTATCATAGGAAAAAATATAATAATATAACTAAAGTATTACACTGGACCAAACTTGAGTTATACCCTTTGAAAGGAATACTTATTATGGAGCCCAGAGCCGTCTATTATTATCCTAGAGTTGTATTTCTGGTGTTTTTAGAAAGGTCTAGTCAAAGGGAATGAGATCAGTTTATTTCAGATGGTTGAAACAAGTAGAAAAGTATTTAAAGACATCCAAAGGAATATCTAAAATGAACCCTGGAGCCACGCCTATTTATCCCAAGTTGATGACTGAAGGTTCTTTCTAAAGATCTAATTACGCAGAAATATACTACGATGTAAATAAAATGTTAGAAAAATCAGCGACAGTGTGAGACATAAAAATAAAAAACTGAAATAAGATTTATGAGAGTAACAAAAAATCTTCGCCTCACATAGAACTTAAAATATGGGTGGGATCTAATCATCTATGCTTCACCCAAGCTGCCAGCAGACTGAATTATCTGTCAGGGAATAATAACGTTTTACAACTTCATTCAGAGATTTCTACATCAAGAGGTAAACTAGGTCTATCTCTATATATAAATGAGAAATATGGACGGGCTTTGTATCTTTGTGTGTCCGGAATTGTTTAGGCGAAACGGTAAGAGATAGCGAAAAATTGATGAGAGATGACCCCAAGTAAAATTGCCGGAAAATACCAGGAAAATTATCAAAAGTCCGAAATTACAAACCGTCCTTGAGTTATGACCTTCCTCAAGTATTTCCTTGAGGAAGGGTCCGATTTTAAGACAGTCTTTGCCCTGGAACTTGAAATCTATCGCGAGGACCTATATTTTTTATTATTTAATAACACATTAGACAAAATTAGCTTTCATTTAATTCATTTTAGGCCACATTCTGACGTACCGTTCTGGAGATATAAGCCAGAATGTTCGAAATTTCGACCTTTTTTTCAGACTTTTCACGTTTTTTAGCAGATTCCAGCGCGATACTTAAAATTTGTCGCGAGGACCTATATTTTTTATTATTTAATAACACATAAGACAAAACTAGCTTTCATTTAAGTCATATTAGGCCACATTCTGACGTACCGTTCTCGAGATAGAAGCCAGAATGTTCGAAATTTCGACCATTTTTTCAGACTTTTCACATTTTTTTTTACAGATTCCAGCACGGAACCTAAAAGTTATCGCGAGGACCTATATTTCTATTGTTAAAACTGTCTGGGAACATCACATGATTTTATTTGAGCCCTTTGTTGCCATTTTCTGACAAACCGTTCTCGAAATATGGGCCAGTTTGCTACATTATCAATATCCGCTATGATAGATTTGGCTCGAGATTTTGAAATTTACAGCGATACTGGTTGTGTGTGTGTGTGTGTGTGTGTGTGTGGATGCGTGTGTGTGTGTGTGTGTGTGTGTGTGTGTGTGTGTGTGGTGATGTGTGTGTATGTTTGTGGTTTGTGTGTGGTGTGTTGTGTTGTGTTGTGTTGTGTTGTGTTGTGTGTGGTTGTGTGTTGTGTTGTGTTGTGTGTGTGTGTGTGTGTGTGTGTGTGTGTGTGTGTGCATGTGCGCCATATAACTAGAGAGACCCACCTGGAATTTCACACAATAGGAAGGACATACACATACACACGAACAAGTACAAGGACAAAATCAGGTCCGTGTAATTGTTTCAATGAATAACTTTAATATTTTAATAATTTTATGCTATTTTTCTTTAAAAAACATTGGACTGGTATATTTCTGAGGAAATTGGAGATTTTTTTTTTTTTTTAATGTTACTCACATCGTGGAAATCACTGTTTTTCGGTGGTGTCTCGTGGTCTCTCTAGCTAAGGGTGTTTTTCGTGTGCAGCTACAGAGACTTCGTGGTAGTGTCGTAGAGTAGAGGATAATACGAATTTTTTTATTTTTGTATGATTGTTTATTTTACTTCCGAGAAATTTCTAATATTAGAAATCGGAAGTATTGTTTTTATCTTCTTTTCTTTAAATTTATTTTTGAAGGGGCTTTTTTCAAATATGTCGTCCAAGAACTTCACGCTAATCTTCTAGCTCACTCGTCGGTCTATTTACATGTATTAATTTAGGGGTCGCTCGGTTGATAATATTTCCGACTAGGTATTGGTTTTTTTCTATCTTGCTCCGTTCGGCGGATATTCCGCCCGGAAGCGTCGCCAGGTCGTTGCGGCCTTACACTAAGAATTAAGAAAAAAATTCTTGGAATCAAAAGAATTTGACTCTGCGAGCTGACACTTTTCCACCCTAAAACGACACCCCCGGGTGGGCGGAGACGCCCAGGGGCGGCAATCAAAGTTGGTCGAAAAATATGTTCATATATTATTATCGAAATTTGATTTTTGTTCTACGTAAAGTTTAAAGGGATTTTCCAACTATTGGTTTTTTTCTATCTTGCTCCGTTCGGCGGATATTCCGCCCGGAAGCGTCGCCAGGTCGTTGCGGCCTTACACTAAGAATTAAGAAAAAAATTCTTGGATTCAAAAGAATTCGTCTCTGCGAGCTGACACTTTTCCACCCTAAAACGACACCCCCGGGTGGGCGGAGACGCCCAGGGGCGGCAATCACAGATGGTCGAAAAATATGTTCATATATAAATATCGACATTTGATTTTTGTTCTTCAAAAAAATTAAAGGGATTTTCCGACTATTGGTTTTTTTCTATCTTGCTCCGTTCGGCGGATATTCCGCCCGGAAGCGTCGCCAGGTAGTTGCGGCCTTACGCTCGGAATTAAGAAAAAAATTCTTGGAATCAAAAGAATTTGTCTCTGCGAGCTGACACTTTTCCACCCTAAAACGACACCCCCGGGTGGGCGGAGACGCCCAGGGGCGGCAATCACAGATGGTCGAAAAATATGTTCATATATTAATAACGACATTTGATTTTTATTCTACAAAAAATTTAAAGGGATTTTCCGACTATTGGTTTTTTTCTATCTTGCTCCGTTCGGCGGATATTCCGCCCTGAAGCGTCGCCAGGTCGTTGCGGCCTTAAAGTAGGAATTAAGAAAAAAAAATCCCGGAATCAAAATAATTTGTCTCTGTGAGCTGACACTTTTCCACCTTAAAACGACACCCCCGGGTGGGCGGAGACGCCCAGGGGCGGCAATCACAGTTGGTCGAAAAATGTGTTTATATATTAATATCGACATTTGATTTTTATTCTACAAAAAATTTAAAGGGATTTTCCGACTATTGGTTTTTTTCTATCTTGCTCCGTTCGGCGGATATTCCGCCCGGAAGCGTCGCCAGGTCGTTGAGGCCTTAAAGTAGGAATTAAGAAAAAAAATCCGGAATCAAAAGAATTTGTCTCTGTGAGCTGACACTTTTCCACCTTAACGGCACCCCCGGGTGGGCGGAGACGCCCAGGGGCGGAATCACAGTTGGTCGAAAAATGTGTTTATAAATAATATCGACATTTGATTTTTATTCTACAAAAATTTAAAGGGATTTTCCGACTATTGGTTTTTTCTATCTTGCTCCGTTCGGCGGATATTCCGCCGGAAGCGTCGCCAGTCGTTGCTGCCTTACGGTAGGAATTAAGAAAAATCCTGGAATCAAAAGTATTGTCCTCTGCGAGCTGACACTTTTCCACCTCACGCACCCCCGGGTGGGCGGAGACGCCCAGGGGCGGCAATCACAGTTTGGTCGAAAAAATGTTCATATATTAATATCGACATTTGATTTTTATTCTACGAAAAATTTAAAGGGATTTTCCGACTATTGGTTTTTATTCTATCTTGCTCCGTTCGGCGGAATTCCGCCCGGAAGCATCGCCAGGTTGTTGCGGCCTTAGCTAGGAATTAAGAAAAAAATTCCTGGAATCAAAATATTTGTTCGAGCTGACACTTTTCGCCCTTAATCGGCACCCGGGTGGGCGGAGACGCCCAGGGCAGCAATCACAGTTTGTCAAAGAAAAAAAAATGTGATTTTCGCAATCCATTAGAGGTATAATTGATGTTTTATTCCAGCGAAAATAGGAGTGGTAAAAACCCGTCTTCAGGACTTTAAATCAATGCCGTTGGCCAAAAATCCAACGTCCCATGAGTTGACACTGACCAGCTTGAGCGGGATAAGACAGAGTAAAAGAAGAAGAATCCTAGTTTTGTTCAGAAAAGTTAAGATTGCGCTTTCATTTTCAATTGAGCAAGTATTGAATCATATGGGTCTCTTAACGTCAGGTACTTAATACAATCTCTTAGGATGTGTTTTACTGTTAATCAGTTAACCCTCCAAGGACGAGAACTTTTTTTTTTAGAAAAACGAGGTTTTTTCCTATTTATCTTGTTTCAGTTCGTCCATCTGATGCTAAAATATTTTTTTCATTTTTTTAGCATGCTCTGGGTGGCCGTAGAGGGGTGTGACGTATATGTCACACTCGTCCTTACGGGGTAGATTTTTTGCTCTATATTAGAAAAAGATAAGACTTGATTTTTTAATGAACAAAGTGCCAAGAGGAAATTGAAAATAGTTTTTATTAAGACTCAAAGATTCCTAATTAAGTAAGTAGTGGAATGTACATGAACTATGTATGTTCATGGCATGTGGAAAGCAATGTTGCACTTCAAACACAATCCAACGTCACACTTGATGCACATGGATGCTACAACACTTGTACAGCCTTCGTTTGCACACCTTCGGCGCTTCTTGTCTCTGATTTCTGTCAGCAGATGGTCTTTTCTGTCAAATCGAATGTCCTCTAGTACTCTTGACGATCTTTTGGAGGATGGTGCAGAGGGACCCGCTGTTCTGGGAGTAGTCTTGTATCTAGTAAGGTACACCTGAACTATGCGTCGGCGAAATTCAAGTTTTGGGAGGTGGCGCTATGAAGATGTCCTCCACTTCAACAGTATTACCATTATCATTTGTGTCGTCCTCTAACAGCTGGAGAATTTCGGAAGCCGTCAGCCCACCTGTGTATCGCACGTTATGCCTGAAACACATAATATTACAACTAATAAAATGTAGTGAGGGTTCATTCCATTATCCATAAAGTTATGACATACAACTTTATGTATGTAAAGCATTACGAACAGATTGAATTCATCACTCCAATTCCGAATTCCCTATTTCCTTGTCAGAAATCTCATAATGCTGTCAATAGTCAGATACTCAATTATCCTCATGAGGTAAGTATAGGAGTAGCTACCCCACGTATCCACAAAAAATATCCTTCTGATATTCAAAGGCGGGTCATGCAACATTGCAGTTGAAAGTACCAGTACCAGTACTCGAGCTTTAAAAAAAAGTTGTTGTTTTCATATATTTGTGTTATCACTTTCGTGATGTCACAACGATATTCAAACTCCAGATTATACACTGTACTAAATTCACCACGCTGAAGGTGGGACTCGAACTCGGACCCCCAGCACAGAAGTCCCGCGCCTTAGCCAGTTGCGCCACCGTGCTGGTTGTACTCGACCACTACCTGTTTACTCAACGAAAAAATGAAAGAAAAAAAAAAATTGCAAAAGAATAATAGTGGGCAAGGACGAGTGTGACGTATACGTCACACTCAAGTTTTCAGTGCTCCACAGCCATAGCTGTTCACTAAATGTTTCATAAAACATGTTAATATCATATAAGATATTCTTAGTAATCAAAATAAATCAGCAAAAAAATATATTTCAAATAATATATAGATAAAAAATTACTTACCAAGGTCCAGGGTCCATGATTTCAAAAAAGTAAAAACGACCAAACTTTCAAACGAAATTTTAATAATCCAAAATCACTTTAACTCTCAAAATTTCAAGACTAACTGATAACACACACTCCTGTGAAACCGAAAAACATCGCTGCAAGTCTCTGAGGAAACTTGTAAGAGCTGGAGAGTAATTCTGTCTGGACGTGTTTTCCGTGACGTATACGTCACACTCGTCCTTCGAGGGTTAATCTACAGGAACAAACTTCGCAGAAACGGGGAGGGTCCTTTTTTTTAGATAACAATGGGTGAGGTTGTGTGTCCAATGCGGAGACGTGTGAGAGAGACCTGCTCCATCCTTTTCATGTAGAAAGAGGGGTGCCAAGGTTTGTTCTCAGGCTTTATTTCTCGCAATTTGTTTTCAGTTAAATTTGTCCATTCATCATGCTATTGTGTAACAATTTTTTTCTCCACAACATTCTTCTAATCATGGATCGGTATTCTATTCAACGGGATGTTTTACTGTTCAATCCTTCTTTGTCGAGTCGGTCTGCTTCTTCGTTGTTATGAATTTCGTTTGTGGTGAAACACAAGGCCTCTTCACAATTTTTGTGGGTAGCACAGCATTACTAAGAGCCTCCTGTACTTTTCAAATTCTTTTACATTAATTTCTTTTTACTCTGGTAATGTCGTCACTGGTCGTTACTCATACAAGTAACTACTCATTTTTCTCATTAACTACACGGGCATACGGTGCCGCCCAGGGGTGGCGATTAAGGTTGGCCGAAAATTATGTTTAAAATATGAAATTGAAAAAAATCAAAAGGAGTTGTGTTGGTGAACTGAGTCGTGGGCGGAGACGGCAAGGGGCGGCAATCACGGTAGGCCAAAAATTATGTTCGAACTTTAAAATTCGTCTTTTGATTCGTATTTGGTTTACAATCCCCGTACTATTTCAATCCCGAAAAATGGGGATTGAAAATTGGCGATCTCGGGATAACAGGATTTGATAGCGCTTGAAAATACCTATGATAAAGGCAAACTGTTAGATCTTGTAGTTAGTTCATCCACGATTTATGTATTTCCTTTATGGACTGGCAGCTTGATCCATGAATAAATCAGTTCCATTTCTGAAGAACGTGTATTTTCTCTCATCCTACAGATACTACATAAAAAAACAACATTTTTTTTGTGTTTTTCAATAAATAAAAATGGTTCATGAATACTTTTTTAACATTTAACAATGCACAAATTTAGTATAAAAATAATAACAAGAAATGGGTAGATCAAGTTCTATTTATATACGCCAGCTTCCATGGCGTAACGGTTGTGACTACTGCCCGTAGTACAGAGATTCTGAGTTCGATTACCGGTCGGAGCACACATTTCACAAAGAAAATTCTGTTCCCCCAAACACGCGAGGCTGGCATTGCCGGCCCTAACCAGGCTGGGTAAGTTCAATGTGGGTAGCTTTCCCACATTAATTCTCAGCGAAAAATCAAATAGAATCGTTGGTGTTAGGATGGTCTTCCAGCCGTAAAACATTTGCCACAACCAACCTCAACCATGAGGTTGAACAATGCCGACTCCAAGTAGGATTGGGAAAGACAGAGTGAAAGAAGAAGAAGTTGTATTTATTTACGAAGCTCGGAGAAGCTCTCTCGGATCGTTTGACTTGACCAACTACACCCTCAAGCGCTGTAATTCTCGCCAAAACATCATTGAATTTGTCACCTGAACTTGAGCTTCTTTACCTATTAACTCGTGGAGGTTGATGGTCTGAGAACATTTTTCTTGTGTTTTGTCCAAAGATGTGTAAATGTGTATGCATGTAATCCTTTCGTAGATCCTCCTAGGTCCTAGGGTCTTGAGTTCGGCATCACATGTTTTACACTTGGCACTATTTCAATTACAAGAAACAAGGTAAATAGCTCCAAATCGACAAAATATCGGAAATCTTTCTTATGACTTATATAATTCGATATGGTTCATTACAGGTAATTTAAGAAATTAAAAGAATTGTCAAGGTAAAGAATATACATACATTGCTCACTCACTCGATATTACAGGTTTTCAAAACACTATACTTTTAACTAAAACAAGCAAAAAAACTCTGCCAATTATGGACTCAATACTTTCTCGTGAGTTCGATTACTAATATTAGAAATTTGTCTCAAGTATCAAACAAAAAACTATTTCTATTCGAAAATTTTTTGGTGTAAACATCACACGACTTTCCTTATCCCCCAAAAAGAAGTCAAATTCAGGCACTATTGACTCAACGGTAACAGATAGCTAAAAATCAATGCCAAATTCGTAATCAACACTTCAAAATCATCGAATTTGATATGTCACAACCTCCATCTAGGATAAATAATAAAAAAGTTAGTCAAAAACTGCCCCCCCCCCCCCCCCAAATACAATACCGGTAAATTGAGGCCGAGGTCCAAAATGTTGTTCTCCAAATTTTTTTGTATGCGGCCGATTTCAACCAAAAGTTTCGTGGTTCGTTTGTTGTATAAAATTAATTTCCATACCAAATTCCAAGTCCTAGCTCTTACCGGTCTCGAGATATCTTGTTCACAGACAGACAGATAGGCGCACGGACAAATGTCTGAAAACATCTTTTTTTGATATCCTGAGATTATGATTCGTACAGAAATGTGAAAAACTGAATAGATCAAATTTTCGACGAATACAATACTTTCCTTTCTATAGGATAAAGAAAGTAATAAGAAGACAAAAAAAAAAAAAACAAACAAACAAAAAAACAAGAAGCAATTCAAAAGATACTGCTCTATCACCGGTTTTTATTTTGGGTCTTAAAAAGCCATTGTTTTGGCATCGTTCATAGATTCTCTTGATGAAAACGAGAAAAACACCCATTCATATGTGGAATGTGAGTCATCAATAATAGATACTACAGGTCTCATGGATACAGAAATACAAAACATAGGAATACATAATATTGAGTATCTATTAGATTAGGAACAAGTTAGTTTTATGATAGGAGTCAAAAGTGTTCGTCCCGGCGGGCAGACATTTTTTCACCTTTGAAAGCGGCGGGGCCGTCTAGGGTCGGCGATCAAAGTTAGCCTAAAATATGTTCCAAATTTAAAGATGATTTTCGATTCGTATTCTAAGAAAAATTTAGAAGACTCCTTCGACTAATGGTTTTTTTCTATCGTGCTTCGTACCGCGTAATTCCACCCGAAAGCGGCGCCAGGCAGTTGCGGTTTTACGGTAAAAATACAAAGATTTCCTGGAACCGAAAGTGTTCATCTCGGCGGGCAGATACTTTTCCACCTTTGAACCGTACCCAAATGCGGGCGGGGACACCCAGGGGCGGCAATCAGTGTTGGCCAAAATTCGGCTTTTCTTAATAATCAGAGCTCAATCAAAATTTATTAAAAAATAATTATTAATGCATTATGTAAAACGGTAATACGCAAATACATACAAAATTTCAATAGTATATTAAATTTCCAATATTAAATTTCCTTTGTGTGTATAAAATTTCATCAAAATCCGTTCAGTAGTTTCTGAGATTTGCGCGTTACAAGGAATGCATTTAACAGATAACAGACCTACTGATAGACAGACCGACAGACAGACACAAATATAAAGTTGCTCAGGAGGTTATGAAACGTCCAGATATACAACAAAAAAAAATCAGAGCAAAAAAATATTATTATTTTTTTGAAACGAACACAATACTTCCCATTTCTAATATTAGAAATTTATCAGAAGTAAAATATAAGCTACTCCGACTAGTAGCTTTATTCTATCTTGCTCTGTTCGACGGATATTCGTATTTCGCCCGAAAGCGGCGCCAGGCAGTTGCGGCCTTCTTCTGCCCGTATGTGTTTTTTCCCTATCCTCCACTGTTTGTTGCTCACATTAAAGTAGCAACTCATTTTTCCTCACGAGGTATGAGTGAATATCCGTAACATTCATGAGACAGTCGAAAAATTCCGACTGCGGGCAATAGGTGAGTTCGGTGCGAAGATTACCCGCACCTTTTTCGCATGTATGAATTCGGTGCCGCCGAAAAAAGGTGATGTATGAGTTCGGTGCGGTCCTAATGACTTATAAATTGATTGTTTTTTTATAATGTACTCTGTTGCTTGTTAACAGTCATCCTGCTGTTATTAAGTTAGTAGATTATGTTGTAGACAGTTACATTCAGCAAGGCTGTCCATTTCCTCCTTGAAGGCCATGCCTCGGGTTAATAGTAGGGTTAGGTAAAATACAATGAAGGCCATGCCTTGGGTTTATAGTAGGGTTAGGTAAAATACAATGAAGGCCATGCCTTGGGTTTATAGTAGGGTTAGGTAAAATACAATGAAGGCCATGCCTTGGGTTTATAGTAGGGTTAGGTAAAATACAATGAAGGCCATGACTTGGGTTTATAGTAGGGTTAGGTAAAATACAATGAAGGCCATGCCTTGGGTTTATAGTAGGGTTAGGTAAAATACAATGAAGGCCATGCCTTGGGTTTATAGTAGGGTTAGGTAAAATACAATGAAGGCCATGCCTTGGGTTTATAGTAGGGTTAGGTAAAATACATTGAAGGCCATGCCTATAAGGAAAAAAATACTATAATTACCTGATCATCAGGGCAAGTACCAGGGCACCGAATTCATACATGACCTTTTTTAGGCGGCACCGAATTCATACATGACCTTTTTTAGGCGGCACCGAACTCATACATTTTATTATTTTCCGCACCGAACTCATACGTAGCCCGACTGCGCTGGGAATTAAACCCAGGTCACCGTATGAGCAAGCCTAGCGCGGTCCACACTCGACTAAGGTGGCTACAGATCAAGCAAAACGCTAGTTTTGCAACGCCAAGAAAAACAAAACGAGCGTGCTATACTTACGCTAAACCGAGTTTGTATGTATTTTCTTTTGTAATTTTGACCTACTTAGACAAAACTTTTTATATTTTTTTCTTCATATTCGTGTTTTCCTCGTCGAATAGAAGAATACTACTTTTTATTTTATATTTTTCTGATACTCCTAACCGCTTTTACGAACACCCCTAATATTAGTAAAAGATTCATACTTTGGTCTCATTTTTTTTTTTTTTTTTTTTTTTTTTTTTTTCCGCATTCGCCTTACCACGGGCATATGGTTCAAGTTTCTGCTATGCCATTTTGTTTATGAGTTCATAATGCTTGCAGCTCGAGGTTTTTAACAAAAAAAAACTTCCGCGGTCACTCGGCGGCGCTTTGGCGGTATCGCCTATATCTCGAATGTGGCAAATGATAGAAAGCTGAAACTTAGTATATTAAAGGTTTGATTAATTTACAGCTTTTTTAATTCTATGTAAATTTTATATAATTATAACCATTTATGAGTTATAACATTTTTGTTGATTTTTGACGTTCACCGACCTCTCTTCACGTAATCACATGAATCGCTATTAAGGCTATATTGTATCGAGCTGAAACTTTCAGGACATATTCTTGAGTTTTGGCAGATGATTCCTCGTCAGAATAGCTATCTTCGAAAAATTTACGGTTTTTGAGTTACAAGCTCCTTAAGTCACTGGTAGCGTAGCGCACAACATATTTTGGATTAGAGTGTCTTCTCCGAGTTTCGGAGCTCACAGTATCGGGATCCCTCACTCGTAAATGAAATAAAATTAAGGTATCGATTGATTGCTGAACTGTAGGGTGTGATATCTTTCTTTCATCGACCTTCATTAGGTTCTTAGATATTATAGATGTACCTACTATTTTTCGACTAGTTAGTTTTTTTTAATTTTTAAGATGTGGGTGAGTGAATTATTCAATGAAATACCTTAAAGATATTATAAGGCTTTTTATAAGGATTATAAGGATACAAAACTAAAATAATTGTAGGTAGGTAGTAGGTACCTAGTTAGGTAGGTCCTCCATTAAAATAATTTTAATATGGATTTGACTTCGCTTTCAACTGCATATCACGACGGGGACACTACCCTCCATTAGCAGGAAACTGACAAACCTGCTTCTCACATTAACCTCACCCAGCATGGGTTGGGCCAGATAGTCAGCATCATAAAGTCTTCACTTCGCTAGACTTTGCTTAACATTGGTGATCCTACGAGAATTGATGTATTCAACGCGCTGTCGATGGCACCTAATTAGGTGTGGCAAAAGTCATCTCTAGTTTTAGTATGTTATTATTATTATTATTAAACATGTTTGATCAAGTTTTATTTACAAATAACATGTTGCACAGGCTTGCTAGCCGTGACTCATCAATTTGAGTTGTGTAACAATTTGTCCAACTAACAGAAAATTCATGTTATACTCTTAGTAGGTGAGATCCTCGCTACCCAGTCAGGAAGGCTTTTCAAACCCCAGAATCGACAAAAAATGTATAGTTAATTTGGTTACAATATTATTGTGTGCACATAAGCGATTCCGGTTCTCTTGATCTCTTGTGTTGACCTAGAACCTTAATGGGAATTTGATAATGACACAAAGAATACATAATACACATACATACCTAAATGGGTATAGTTGTAAAAACAATTCCAAGAAAATCACCTATATCTTGTAAGAAGTTACGGTTCGAAAAAATAGGTTTGACTTTACATGCAGGTACCTAGACAATAACGAAAGGGTACCTACGTAATACATTGAACCTTTCTTGCAAAAAAGACAAATAAAACTCTTTTCTTTTGTTGTACCAGTCAAACCAGTCCAGCACGTGTTGTATCAAACAATAGATGTATAATATTCCGTTAACTGGGTAGAATTTTTATTTGAAATGCTCTGTACTTGGGTGTTCGGGGTGCGAATCACTCATTCACTCATACCTCGTGACGAAAAATGAGCATAGTAGACGAGATGAAGCCAGCGTCGATGGCATGTTGAATACACCGGTTCCCTTCAGAACACCGAAGTTAAGCGACATCCAGCGAGGTTAAGACTTGGATGGGTGACCATTCAAATTCTAATTCTCGTGACGCTGGCTTTTCCCGGCCCCACTCAGGCTGGGTGAGGTCAATGTGAGTAGCAGGTTTGTGAGTTTCCTGCGAATGGAGGGTAAAACCCCCGTCGTGATATGACCATGGTAGTTGAAAGCGACGTTAAACCCCACTTAAAAAAAAAAAAAAAAAAAAAAAAAGACGAGATGTAGCTTGCCAAATGAACCTCCCCTTTGGTGCCGAGTAAGGATACTAAAGAGGAGAAATGTGCGGTGGCTCTAGATTTACAAATCTACCTTGAGATCTTGAGAAGGTATTTTTCTCTTTCTCGAACTCGGACTAGGGTACGAATAAAGATAAAAAAAAAAATAGAGGGTCATGTTGTTATCAGCATGATCCTTAAGTGTTTCAAAGAAGCTTGTTAGTAAACATTAACCTCGGATATCGTTATTTTGGGTATAAACAAATTATTTTATTCGGTATGCAGGTAGTTGGGATACAATGTAAATGAAATAAGATAAACAAAAATAGATCATTTCTAAGCTCCTGAATTTTGATCGCTCCAATCAAAACCCTTTGAAAATAATTGAATCAGTTATTTTGAAAAGTGTTTAAGTCCAATTTTTTCGAAATATGTTTTATTATGAAAATGGATTCTATGGACCTAGACGCATCGTTATGACACATCGAGAAAGACACAAATCCGATCAGTCATAAGGAAGTTATAGCGAGTCAAATATCTTGTCCGTGACTAAATCCCTTTTTGAAATGACTCATAGTGAAGACACTACTTGTTGATACCATCAGATTTGTTCAGTTTATTTTTTTATTCAGTTTAAGGTCAGTTTATTTAGTTAAATGCACCAATGATTTGTGTTATTGTATGATTTATTTATGGTGAAGTACAAGACCTCTTCGCAGCATTAGTAAGTATAAGTAGTCACTGTGGCAGAGCGAGTTAGCGCGCTAGGCATTGCACACATGGTGACCTGGGTTCGATTCCCAGCGGGGGATGATTTTTTTGCTCTTTACTTGGATTTTCGGGGTCCACTCATACCTCGTGAGGAAAAATGAGTAGCTGCTTTAATGTGAAGCAGCGACCAGTAACAGAATCTTAGGCAAAAAAATAATACAAGATCTTGTAAATTAAATTGGTAAAGTCTTATGATTCTGCGCTACCCACTAAAATTGTGACATAATAACACAAATAAAGAGCATTATTATTATTATTAATACTTGATTTTCTTTTTACCTTATCCTTAAAATACTAGCCTAAATTGTCTCAGAATTGACATAAAATATGTGGTTTGTGGTTGACCAAACCCAAAATGGTAAATAATATGCATATTTGGTTAACGGATTTACCTATTTTCGTGTTTATTTCAGTAAGGAGATAAGTCCAGCCTATAAAACTAAAATTTACTTGAAAAGTATGACACTTAAACGTTTGTAGGTCAGTTACATAATGTCTTTTAGCCTAATTAATCTTTACACGAAGAAAAAAAATATGCCATGTTTTATATTTTCCAAAATAAATAGTTTTTTTTAGTTTTCCAAAAGTTTACCTTTTGTGACTTAAACCCTTTTCAAATAACTGATTCAATTGCAAGTTAAATGAAAATTAAAACAAGTTGTATTAACCAAAAGTAAATGTCCGAAATTTGATAAAATGAAGCAGATTGAAGCGTTTGAGAGTTATTCATAAAAAAGGATCTAATCTCAAAAAATCAAAAGTTGAAATACCTTAATATTTTAGAAAGATTGGGCCGTAGTAAAGAGATGGTGAGATAGAAAAAAAAGCCATGAATATTTTCATAAAAATAAATTCTACTTTATTTCATGTGTTGAATTCAGCAAATGGGAAACAATGTAACCAACCAAAAATACCTGATATCCCCCAAAAATACACTTCGTGTGCAAAAGACGCCAAGAAAATAACAATCCTTCTCAAATAGAATTACCATGAAAATGATTGCCTAAAAAGGAACTGATATCAAATGAAGGCCAAGTTCTTGTAAACTGGATATTATCTGGCCACAAAAGAGTCTCAAGTACAGGAATTAAGATGACAATTGGATATGATATTTCCCATTTTTCTGCTTTTTAACAACACTAAAATTTAACATTAAAAATCTTGGCAAGTTTGAAACATCAAAAAATTACTTTGAACTTGCCAAGATTTTTAATGTTAAATTTTAGTGTTGTTAAAAAGCAGAAAAATGGGAAATATCATATCCAATTGTCATCTTAATTCCTGTACTTGAGACTCTTTTGTGGCCAGATAATATCCAGTTTACAAGAACTTGGCCTTCATTTGATATCAGTTCCTTTTTAGGCAATCATTTTCAAGGTAATTCTATTTGAGAAGGATTGTTATTTTCTTGGCGTCTTTTGCACACGAAGTGTATTTTTGGGGGATTCTCCTATCTTTCACTATGGTTTGTTACCAACTACTGAATATTTAATACCTATAGATATTAGAAGAAAGGTTAAAGGGAGGAGTTCGTTACCCATCGAATTCATTTCTGACGAAATAAAAAGAGATCTTGCACACTAAAATTATTAAATCACTACTCGTGGAAAAAAGTGTCATTGAAAAATCCTACATCGTTGCTTAAGAAATGCCTAGAAAATTTCTTCTCTTTTGAATTTTAATGTCTTGGTGTCCTGTCGATTTGGTATAAGCCAAGTAGGTCATAAGAAATATTTGAAAATAAGCAAATAAACTTTTATTTCCGATAAATTTCTAAAGGTAGGATCACACTAGAAAATATGGCACAGGTGCCATATTTTCTATGGCGAGAAAAAAAAAACGAATGGCACATAATTATAATCTATGGTACTCACACGATGTCATATAATGTGACAAAAAACTCTATGGCATTGTACGTCTTCCCCCTTGCCATAGACAAGCCTGCCAGTCGTCACCATTCCATATTGTAGACAATGTAGACCATGTGTGTGTGATGAAGCACTCACACGAATGCCATAGATCCTGCTATACGTCTATGGCACCATAGAAAAAACTTGTCGCCATAGACCCAAATAGTTCTATGGTCATGTAAACAAAGATCGATCACACGCTATGGCAAGGGAGATTGCCATATTATATGTCGCTCTGCCATATCGTGTGATCCTACCTTAATATTAGAAATCGGAAGTATTGTGTTCGTTTTTGTAAAAAAAAAATATTTTTTTGCTCCGATTTTTTTCATATTTCTGGACGTTTCATAACCTCCTGAGCAACTGTGGTTTTGTGTCCGTCTGTCGGTCTGTCGGTCCGTCGATCTGTTAAAAATATTCCTTGTAACGCGCAAATTTCGGAAACTACACAACGGATATAGAAGACGTTCTGTAGATGGTCCCATTTTAAATTCATCGAATTCGTACTAGCGGTTCTGGGTGAAAGAGACCATGCGCCTGACCACTAACTTTTTACTTAAACGCTTATATCTCGTGAATGGTACACCTGATTTTGATGAAATTTTGTATGTATATATTTTATATGCATATTATTATTTTAAATAAACTATTTATATTTATTTTTAAACTAATTATAATTATTTAACTCTGATATTTAAGAAAATCCAAAAATTTGGACAAAAAAGTCAAGAAAAGGTTCACCAATTGCCGACTCAGAATTTTTCGTAGAGTCCAGAATGTAGGAAAAACAGTATTCTACCATATAAAACAAATTTGAAGAAAATCAGTTAAGCGGTTTTGGAGATAAAAGTGATTTAGAATAAAATCTCAAAATTGGCACGTGTATACAATGTGAAATCACGAGGAAGTATTGTGTCCATAATTGGCAGTGTTCTTGTTGCTGTGGTACCATCAAATATTATCGAAAACGAAAATATTTCTTGAGTAACATGTATGGTAAAAAAAAATCTGGTGTGAACATAAAAGACTGAAGTATCACGCTACATTGTGACGGATTACATTGTAGCTCGTGATTACATGTGTATTTAGTAAATTTCGCCTATAACGACCTCCGGTATAACGACCGAGCGGTTATAGCGACCAAATATCGTAGTCCCTTGGTTTCCCCTATCTTGTTCTATTGATTTTCCACCGGTTGTAACGACCTTGTCTTTAACGACGCCTTTACTTATAGCGACCTAAACTTCAGTGCAAAAAAATGAAAAAATACTTCGGCTATAACGACGGCGACATGAAGAGTAGAAAGAATTGTCTATCCTGTTAATTTTTGCCGAAACTCTGAGCACGACACGTGTCGCTGAACATAGAATCAATGCCACTTTTGTTTTGACTTCTGAACTGCATAGAATTTAAATAATGAGAATATATGTATCGGTAATTGGATTAAGTCTTGCAACAATTATCTTATGAAGGCGAGACAATCTAAAATTACAGAATTTTTCAAAAAATGTATTTATAATTATATGGAGCGCACGAAGAGCTCAGTAGTTAAGCACTCGCTTGCCATTCTGAAGGTCCCGGGTTGGAACCCCCGCGCCGACAAATAAAAATCTATTCAAAGTTTGGTTACAGTTGTTTGTAAGGGATTTCTTCCGGTGCGCTCGTGTTGACCCTGCACCTAACTGGGAAGTATTGTGTCACTTCTCGCCCATCAGATGGGAGGCATACTACGGATTGGGCAGGCTACAACACAGACCACAAGCGTCTACAGTAGCTCCTGTTTCATAGCTACGAAATAAAAATGGCTGTGAAACAGTTGAAACACTTATCTTTAAAAAAGAAAAAAAAAAAAATATGTACCACATTAGCACATCTATGAATACATTGAATACGACTTCTCATTTGTTAATTGTGTTAATGCTGTAATATAAGTTTATTCATAACAGTGTTTATCCAAAAAAACAAACGTATAACCATTACTTTGTTCAAATTTAATGTACCTTTGTATTGACAATTTTACCCCCACATAAAGTGAATAATGAATATGCAACTACATAAGTACATTTGGTTATAACGACATTCGCCTATAACGACGAAAAGTTCCAGGTCCTTTGACCGTCGTTATAGGCAAAGTTTACTGTAGTACAATGTAGTACATTTATGTACAAATGATGTATTCATAAGGTACATTTTAAATACCAGCATTAGTAGTTGATGTGGTTACGGCGCGGCACTGGATCTGTAATGTAAATAATCCAGCGCATGCATGGGGAATGGGGATCCGTGATTCGTGGATCGAATCCCACCCCATGCTTGGATATTCCTCATCTATTTTTTCTTGGATTTTTTTAAGAGTGCAAAACTTTAAAAATACAGACTTAATGCTTTTAATTAAGTACACTTTTACACCATCAGCTCAGGTGGACTAGGGCCGTGGAGATGCCAGTCTCCAAATACAAGTTTACAATATCCTATTAAAGTACTGCAACCGTCCTGATATTATACACAATAATCCTTGCATTGCACGCTTGTACCCCGTTGGATTTATTTTATTTTATTATTTTGGGTTTAACGTCGCTTTCAACTACAATGTCACAACTAAAAAATTCAGACCCCTACTTGCAATAGACCATTGTATTCTTTCCTACTACAGTCGGGAATTACACCCTAAAAATAATATAATATTATACTACCTTTGTTTTAATTAGGTACATTATTTAAAAATGCTCTTTCCAAATGGTTAAAATAACCGCAATGAACCTGCGGAATTGCGCTATGTATTTTGAAACAAGTCTTGCAACTGTTCATTTGGTACCTAATACTTATAGACTAAATCCTATCTATACTTACAAAAGAGAGTTTAACTCACTCACTCACTGATTCATCACTGTTTCTCCGAACTGGTAAGTCCTAGGAAGCTGTAATTTGGTAGGTAGCTTTGTCTTATAGTCTAGATGTGCAATAAGACAGGATTTTTCGAAATTCCCACTACAACACCTGCCATTGGCGAAAAAGGATTTTTTGCTTTACGGCCATGCCTCGGCTCGCAAAGCGGGCGACAGCCCGCTATCTACCTATATCTAAATAAAATGAAATAAAATCACTCGGACTGATTTTAGTCAAGTAGTCTGGCCCGGGTAACAGTCCTACTCGTACCTACAACTGTAGACGAGTAGTCTGATCTGGGGATGATACCGGCAGTAGACAGCTAGACACTGAGGCATCTAGAGATTCTAGAGACTACTCGCACTAGATTACCCAGCTTGTCTGAACAAATTCAACTCTGAGATATTCCCTATTATTATTAAAATTTATCTTTACGAAGCGTTTGAAATCTTATTTTACCTTATTATGTTTTGTTTGTTATCACTATTATTTCATTTTTTCTTAACCCAACTTTTGTTACTTTTTACACTTAATTATTTTTATTTTCTTGTATTATATTATATCATTGAAATCATTGTTTTTGCTCAATGCCAAAAAACTACATGGTCTCATCACGACGGGGGTGTTACCCTCTATTCGCAGGAAATTCTCAAACCTGCTACCCACATGAACCTCAACCAGCCTGGATGGGGCCGAAATGCCAGCATCACGAAGTCTTCACCTCGCTGGACGTTGCTTAACTTCGGTGATCCTATGAGAACCGTTGCATTCAACGCGTCATCGACGCTGGCTCGGAATTATTATTAAGTATCCTATTAATAACTTTATTATCATTTAACATTATGTGTTTATGCTTTTCTGGCTATCTCGGGACAGGCTCTAATATTTACGTACATAATATGTTCATAGTATAATATAATAAACACTGCATTTAACTCACGTAGTCCGGTAACGTTCTCCTCCTCCTATAACATAAAAATTGGTCACACAAGACTGACTCACTCTTTCATCTTTACCAAGACCCCTCCTCCTGTGTGTACCTGTGGTGATCCCATGTCTGTTCGTCACATCGTAAACGAATGTCACACTTACAATGCAAACCCCCAATCATATAACCCAAAACCATCTCTACTGAACCCTACCAGCGAAGTGGACTCACTGATGACTTTTCTAAGAAGTATCAACCTCCTTCATCTCATGTAGACCTTGAGAGGAGCGGCACGAACGACCATACAATAAATGGTTAAAGTGCCTAATAATAGGAAAAAAAGGTCGACATGCCATATTTCAAGTATCTAGCTTTTACAGTGTACCGTAGGCAAGATAATTCATTTATAAACAGGCCAACAGGAACATAAAACGTTTTTTGACACTGAAAACTGGCTATCGAAATTTTTCGGTTATTCTATATTTCTTTTATAATAAATATTAGTGTCATACAGTAGGACTAGAAAATATACACGGCCATAAGGTTAGAAAAACACATACTTCGCAATGTCTCAGGTATGGAGAAGGACTATTAAAAACAGAATTAAGGCCAAGCCACGTGTGTAAAGTACGAAGGGGAAATACATAGAAGGCCGTACCTCGGGTGTCAAGTAGGGTAAGGGTGCGGGTGTTTGAAACACCAAGGCATCAAACGTTAACATTTTAGGTGTCCCGGTATTTTTTATGAAAATAGGAATATAAACAAAAGTATAAAATTTCAAAATTGCCACGTGTATACAATGTGAACCATCAATCACGAGGAACTAATGTGTCCATAATTGGCAGTGTATTTTATTAGATATGTATTAGTTGTTGATGATTACTTGGCTGCAAGTGTTTCAACATTACTTTAAACTACACAATCATATCACGACGCGTATTTTACTAAACATTTGTTTCACATAGAACCTATCAACTCAAATTCTCTTCACTCAGCTTGAGTAGGCTCGGGAATAGTCACCGGAACGTCAAAAGATCATGGTTGATATCGAAACCACCAATTTCCTTATTGTGAGAATGGACATTCTGCTGGCTATACCCGACTCTATTATGCTGGGTATCCCTATCTTGATAATAATAATACTCTTTAGTGGAAGGTAACCACCAGGCGAGGTTAATGCTCACAGCATTTTCTACCACCTAACCCTCAGAGTCTTATTATTATGTGGTCACAAACTCAAATTAATGAGGAAAAATTCATGCACTGGGTGGGATTCGAACCAACGGATCCCTAAGCAACCTGGATTACTAGACCAGCGCGTTAACCACTTGAAGAATAGCGGACGATTGACAATTATTCACTTGTGGATAAGTCAAAAGTTCGTAATGGACATTATTAACTACTGTCTATTATAATGCAGTAATTAAAGTAATTGTAAACACCGCGTTTAAATTATGCAACTGGTTTTAATCCGAATTTCGGTTATTTCACATTTCTTATCTAACATAGAAACTAGAAACCAGTTTGAGTATTAACTTCAAGGGTATCTGTGTTCTCTCTGCATTACCTATTGCTAACAAAGGTCTACAAGATTATGATGTGTATAAAATTCCGGTTTTGGTTCAATGGACTAGAGTCCTTTCTGTTTTGTTCTAGTTTTATTCCATTTATTTTCGGTTCCCCAAGTGGGTCACATACTCTGTAGACCTACATTAGGTGAAATTATTATTTTTCTCTTTCTGGAAATTCGGAGTTGTGGAAAAAGAATTTTTTTTTTTTGGTAATGTGCAACATTTCTCATGCACGATTACGATGCTAAGACCATGTCTTATGATTTCTCGCACCTTAATAATGGGACTGGGTTCAGTAGATAGTGTACAATAAACTCATCTGGGATAATCAGAAATATCAGTAAGAATAATAATTTTCACATTTAGCAGTGGTTTTACCCAGGCCATAATTAATTTGTTTCAGTATGTTAATATTGTTGATTGACTATAGCGAATTCCCGACTCTGCAAGGGCTGGGTGAGTACGATCGGGATTGACAACTTTCATTCCGCCTAAGTAGGGTATCACAACGGAACACCCTATATCCTAGACCCAAGTGCGCGAAAACAACGAAGCCCTAGACCGTGGACAATAGGGTAACCCCGGCCCGGTACGACATAGAATAATAATCCTACCATGTTATTAAAATACTCAGCGATGTTTTGAAATTCGTCAATATCAAGTTGTCGGTACCAGACTATTTATTGCTAGTTGAAATCTAGCAAACTTTTCAACCCCAAACCAAAGGGTTGTAGGTTTTATTCCTACTGTGGCAGCATATTGTATTTAATTTAATTATGCTTTTGGATATTCTTTATTATCTTATAATATGTATTCAACAGACCATACTTAAACCTAAAGCCGTATGCAACCCAGGGGTGCCGCTCAAAGGTGGAAAAGTGTCAGCCCGCCGAGACGAACACTTTTGATTCCAGGATTATTTTTTTTGTATCTCCTAACGAAACACCCATCTACCTGGCGCCGCTTTCGGGCGGTATACGCGCCGAACGGAGCAAGATAGAAATAAACCAATAGTCGGCAAATTACTTTAAATTATTTGTAGAATACAAATCAAATTATGTTCGAATTTTAAAATTCGAACATAATTTTCGGCAACGGCAACCCCGCCCTCCCGGGGTGCCGTTCAAAGGTAAAAAAAGTGTAAGCCCGCCGAGACAAACACTTTTGATTCCCGGTAAAGTTTTGTAACACCTACCGTAAGGCCGAAACTGCCTGGCGCCGCTTTCGGGCGGAACCCGCTAAACGAAGCTATATGAAAAACCAATAATTGTGTAGAGGATTGTGAGTTGGAATGAAAAGACTATGTCCAGCAGTCCAGCCATGTATAGAAAGTTTAGATATAGATTTTGCATTTCGATTTTTTGATTTTAGTTTCGTATCATTTTGATTTTTTTTTTTTTTAATTGTACATTCAATTTCTTTATTTTAATTATTATTTTACATATATACATTCACAGACTGGTCCCTATCTAAAAGATTTTATCCAGCAGTTGACACGGTGTTTCACTGATTTTAACGAATTTGGGTTTGGGTAGTCATTACAGTGTGGAAAGATGTAAAAGTGAGAAGTTCTATACATTTTTAAACAAACATGAAAAATAGTACAGCATTTAGTATAGCACGGCGCACGCTACAGTTGGAGGAGTCTTTTAAATTTTTCGTAGAATACGAATCGAAAATCAATTTTAAATTTCGAACACATTTTTCGGCCAACTTGATCGCCGCCCCTTAGCGGGCCCGCCTGGCGGTGCCTCTCAGAGGTGGAAAGAAATCAGCCTAGCGAGCGCTACATGATTGATTCTCGAGTCGAAGTAAGTATCTCGCAAGATCAAAGGTACACCCTAGTAGCACCGGTTCTCGTTCTGTAACCGAAGTTAAGCAACATCCAGCGAGATAAGGAGTTGGATTGGTGACCATTCAAATTCGAATTCTCGTGATGCTGGCTATTCCCGGCCTCACTCAGGCTGGTTGAGGTTATTTTGAGTATCAGGTTTGCGAGTTTCCTGCAAATGGAGGGTAAAAATCCCATCCTGATATAACCATACAGTTGATGTTCTAGTCTAGTTATAGAAAATAAACACGGCTTAATGATTCTTTCTAAACATGAATACCTACCCATATAATAACATGGCATCTCTACGAGTATGCAACATGCAATGACCTTTTCACTCTTTGTACTAAAAAGACACTGATTCCATACTGTCCGCTGTTAGTACATTTTTTAAAGTACATTTTTAGAAAATGCTTAATTTCGTTGAAAATAATTGAAAAAAAAATTAGGAAAATACATTTTTTTAAATGAAAACATTCAACGTCTTCATTTATGTAAAAAGAAATACCAAACTATTAAAAAAAATCGGGTCTCTGTAGCTACGTGAAATTCCGGTCCCTGTAATTATATGGTGTGCATGTATAGGGGTGTGTGTGTGTGTGTGTGGGTGTGGGTGGGTGAGTGGGTGTGTGTGTGTGGATGGGTGTGTGTATATGTGTGTGATATGTGTGGGTGTGTTGTGTGTGTGTGTGTGGGTGTGTTTGGGTGGGTGTGTGTATGGGTGTGTGTGTGGATGTGGATGTGTGTGTGTGTGTGGATGGGTGTGTGTGTGAGGTGTGTGTATGTGGTGTGTGGGTGTGGTGTGTGTGATGGCTTGGCGAAGCGGGTGCAGCCCGCTAGTATTATGATAAGTGTATAAAGTATTGGCCAGTAAGAGGAAAAATATTGATTAAAATAGATCAATACAATGATAAATTATAATAAAATATTATGTAGGTACCTATTGAGCAGTCTCTGTGGTCGTCGACTGGTGTAGGTAGAACACAAAGTTTGCAAGGTGACCTGGGTTCGAATCCCGGCTAGGTATAATTTTTTTTTACTCTGTACTTTGGATGTCCGGTTTTCTCGTGAGAAAAAAAACAGTAGTTGGTAGTTTGCGTCAACCTCCTATGACCGTTTAATTTCGAACGAAGTGAGTATGGTTTAACTCGATCAACATTGATTTGTCACAGTCTAATTATCCATCTACCTATGTAGGTATGTAACATTGTAACATGATATAAGTTGCATTTTTTGTCCAATCGAGCTGAAATTTTCAGGGTATATTCCATGGATATATGCTTGCTTATTAATTTATAATTATTAAATGTATTATCTAGTATAATGTCTCACTTCTTCTGTTTATACCTACCAACTGATTATGCTGAATTGACACCATGTTTAGTAACTCGAAGTTAGGCAAATATATGGGTCAACATTTCTTAGAGCCATAGTAAGAGGCAATTTCGGAACATACAAATACTCGGCACTTTCATTTCCCTCTTTATTTTACCAAGATCGAATTTCCATCTACCTACCATGTACTTAGGTACATATTATAATTCAAATTGTATTGTAAACAAAACCACTAAACAAAGTTGTCCGTTATTTAACGAGTTCATAACTAATTTTTCAATACAAGGTTAAAATACTAGTTGATTATTAATGAATTATTGTTAATGGATTTTAAGATTAAATAGGTATGTTTTTTTCTTCATTATTACTGGTTGAAGTTCCACAAAAGAACCACCAATTATCACACCAACCTCATTTTAAAACGATTGTGACCAGTTGATTGTATTTGGTTATAACGTCCTGATTTGAACTAGTCAGGATGGGGGGTTTTACCCTGCATTCGCTGGGAATCGTTCCAGCTACCTACATTTAACTCGCCCAGCCTGGGTAGATTCCAGACTGACGTGTTTAGAGGGGAAAAAAATATTAGAAAAGTCTGGAACAACTGGGAATCGAACTCGAAATGTCTGAACTACGGGCAGTAGTTACAACCATTACGCCACGGAGGCTGGCCACTGACAACTGACAGTCTAAATAAAGCATTTATTTTGATCAATGCTTTTGTATTATGAATCGTAAATTACATAGATCTCATTCAAAATTTACAAATATGTACCTACATTATAAATATAAATAAAAAAACACTGCTAATTATGGACACAATACTTCCTCGTGATTGTTTCACATTGTATACACCTGGCAATTTTGATTTTTTCGACTAAATCACTTGTATCTTCAAAACCACTTAACCGATTTTCTTCAAATTTGTTTTATATGATAGAATACTATTTTTTCTACATTCTAGTTATTTTTGTTCACAAATTCATACTTAAATTAAAAAGGTGCAAGCCTTATTTTTAATAAATGAATCTTTTTATTTCTTGATTGTGATGATGATAATAATAATAATACATTAACATTAATAATATTTTTAAATAAAAATAAAATCTAGCTTACTAGACTTTTAACCTGGAACTTGGAGTTCAAGACCTCATTAAAGGCTAACCATCAATTTGGTATTTTATTTAGTTTGGTTGTTAGGTGGTATTCTAATAACAAGACTTTGTCCTCCACAGTTAAAATAATAGACAAATCTTATTACTATACTTACTATAGATAAGGATAACGTATCCGAAAAGTACCCAAAAAAATACCGGGTACATTTACAAAAGTACCCGCACCGGGTACATAATAAAATTAGGTACCCGTACCCATACCGGGTAGGTGACGATATAACACACTGGATACGCATACCGTACTGGGTACCGATTTTATGAAATACTCGGTATTACACACTGGGACCGAGTACCGACGTATCGTACGTAGTAGGCGGGTACCGTTTTTATTAAATACTTGGTATTACACGCCGGGGCCGGGTACCATACCGGGTACCGGTTCTATGAAATAATCGGTATTACAATAATACCCAAATACCCATCTCTAGAACTGGGTACAGCAGAGAGAGGTACTTCATTATTCCGATATTATCTATGAATAATATTCAGGCTGTCGGTGTCCTAATATTTTTCTTTTTGTCTCGTAGAACCAAGTCTTCTATTTGAAACTTCTTTGTCAAACAATTGGACGGTTTAGGGAAATGTACATTATTTAATTCAGGTTATAAAATAGGAGGTGGAGCTTCTAATCTATTGAAACACTTGAAACTAAAACACCCAACAAATTTTGTGAATCGAGATTCGTCTCCTGTAAACATTCTGAATGCAAAATTGTGAGATTTAGTTAGTGTACGGTGCTTTTGTACTTGGTTCTTGAGTGATTACTCGAATCCACTATTCCATTTACATCCGCTCGCAGAATCAAAAAAACCAAGTACAAAAGAACCTCGGTAAATACTCAGTACTTTTATGTAATCGATTACTGAAGTACCGGTTCTATGAAATACTCGGTATCACCCATCTATAATTATTGCCAACAATACTGAAACGGGGTACTTTTCTGTTAATGAATCTAGCAGTGGGTTTCAAAATTTGAAAAGATCAACAAAATTGCTGAGCGCTATCTAGTGCCACTCAATAAGGAATACACCTGTTATCTCAAGATTTCTCCTCTCTCCAGCAAGTACCGTGAAATATTCTTTCAGCATCTTTTCAAAGTTTTTTTTATATCATTTATTTTTCTCCTTGAATTAAAAGATCAACATCCTTTAATTAAAAGTCTTTTTTCTTTTATCTGTTGATTGTTGACCAGTTTTTATTTCATCTATCATTATGAAAATCAATTAAATCAAAAAGTAGTGATATCCCCCAAAAAACACTTCGTGTAAAAATAGTCGTCAAGTGTTAGAGTGATTAAAAAGAACTGATATCAAAAACGTCAATTTTCTATGTTTAAAGGAAATATTTTTCACGTAATAAGTCTCTTGATAATTCAACCAAAATAATAGCCTCACAACAACAATACACCTTTGAGCAAACTTCGATTTGGTATTTTGAGAATTTAACCAAAAAATAGCCACACAACAAAACAATGCTCTTGTAAGAACAATCTTGCATAATTACAGGACCACGTCCTTGACTGCACACTGTTTTGTTCTGAAATTTATGTGAAGTACGTTGCTAACAAAAAAGTGTGCAGTAGTCAAGGACGTGGTTATGTAATATTGCAAGATTGTTCTTACAAGAGCATTGTTTTGTTGTGTGGCTATTTTTTGGTTAAATTCTCAAAATACCAAATCGAAGTTTGCTCAAAGGTGTATTGTTGTTGTGAGGCTATTATTTTGGTTGAATTATCAAGAGACTTATTACGTGAAAAATATTTCCTTTAAACATAGAAAATTGACGTTTTTGATATCAGTTCTTTTTAATCACTCTAACACTTGACGACTATTTTTACACGAAGTGTTTTTTGGGGGATCTAATTATCCATCTACCTATGTTTGTAACATGATATAAGTTGCATGTTTTGTCCAATCGAGCTGAAATTTTCAGAGTATATTCCATGAATATAATGCTTGCTTATTATTTTATAATTATTAATTGTATATCTAGTATAATTTCTCACTTCTTTTGTTTATATCTACTGATTATGCTGAAATGACACCATGTTTAGCAACTCGAAGTTAGGCAAATATATGGGTCAACATTTCTTAGAGCCATAGTAAGAGGCACTTTCGGAACATACAATAATACGCGGCACTTTCATTTCCCTCTTTATTTTGCCAAGATCGAATTTCCATCTACCTACCATGTACGTAGGTACATAATATAATTAAAATTGTATTATAAACAAAACCACGAAACCGAGCTGTCCGTTTTTTAACGAGTTCATTACTAATTTTTCAATACAAGGTTAAAACACTAGTTGATTATTAATGAATTATTGTTAATGGATTTTAAGATTAAATAGGTATGTGTTTTTCTTCATTATTATTTATACTGGTTGAAGTTCCACAAAAGAAGCACCAATTATCCAATTATCACACCAACCTCATTTTAAAACGATTGTGACCAGTTGATTGTATTTGGTTTTAACGTCATGATTTGAACAAGTAAGGACGGGGTGTTTTACCCTCCATTCGCTGGGAATCGTTCCAGGTACCTACATTTACCTCACCCAGCCTGGGTAGGGCTGTGATTCCAGACTCACGTGTTAAGAGGGGAAAAAAACATTAGAAAAGTATGCAACAACCGGGAATGGAACTCGAAATGTCTGGACTACGGGCAGTAGTTACAACCATTACGCCACGGATGCTGGCCACTGACAGTCTAAATAAAGCATTTATTTGAATCAATACTTTTGTATTTGGATCGTAAATTACGTAGATCTCATTCAAAATTTACAAATATCTACCTACATAATATACAGGACATCCATAAAGTCTCACTAAAGCCTGGGTTTCTCGAAAACGACTCAAAATATCAAAAAACGCAAAAACCCGTATTTCTTTATTTTTAAGACACCTTTAAAACAATATACCACAAGACACACCATTGTATTTAAGATTTTAAAGCTGGTCCATGTTCAGCCTCACTGGGGCCGTGTAGGCAGATTTTTTTTTTTTGGCTGAAAATTAATCCTCTTAAAAATAAAGGAATATTGGTTTCTTTATTTCTAGAACTGGGTTTAGCAGCGAGAGGTACTTAATTGTTCCGATATTATCTATGAATAATATTCAGGCTGTCGGTGTCCTAATATTTTTCTCGTTGTCTCGTAGAAACAAGTCTTCTATTTGAAACTTAAGTATTTGTCAAACAATCGGTTTAGGGAAATGTACATTATGTAATTCAGTTTATAAAATAGGAGGTGGAGCTTCTAATCTATTGAAACTCTTGAAACTAAAACACCCAACAAATTTTGTGAACCGAGATTCATCTCCTGTAAACGTTCTGAATGCAAAATTGTGAGATTTAGTTAGTCTACTAAATAATGAAAGAGCCGGTGCTTTTGTACTTGGTTCTTGAGTGATTACTCGAATTCATTATTCCATTTACATCCTCTCTCATAACCTCAAAAACCAAGTACAAAAGTAATTGGATTAATACTCGGTACTTTTAAGAAATCGATTACTGAAGTACCAGTTCTATGAAAAACACCCTAATTATTGCCAAAAATAATGAAACGGGGTAGTTTTCTGTTAGTGAACCTCGGTAGTGGGTTTCGAAATTTGAAAAGATCAACAAAATTGCTGGGCGCTATCTAGTGTCACTCAAATAAGGATCACACCTGTTATCTCAAGATTTCCCCTCTCTTCAGCAAGTACTGTGAAATTTTCTTTCAGCATCTTTTCAATGTTTTACTTCCGAGAAATTTCTAATATTAGAAATCGGAAGTATTGTGTTCGTTTTTGTAAAAAAAAATATTTTTTTGCTCCGATTTCAAAATTTTTTATATTTCTGGACGTTTCATAACCTACTGAGTAAATTTGGTTTTGTGTCTGTCTGTCGGTCTGTCGTTCTGTCGGTCTGTTAAAACGATTCGTTGTAACGCGCAAATCTCAGAAACTACTCGACCGATTTTGATGAAATTTTGCACACATATAGGAGACGTTCTGTAGATGGTCCCATTTTAAATTCATCGAATTCATACTAGCGGTTCTGGGTGAAAGAGACCATGCGCCTGACCACTAACTTTTTACTTAAACGCTTATATCTCGTGAACGGTACACCCGATTTCGATGAAATTTTGTAAGAATATGCATATTATTGTTTTACATAGGTTATTTATATTTATTTTTAAATTTAGTATAATTTGACTTTGATATTTAAGAAAATCCGAAATTTTTGACAAAAAAGTAAAAAAATAAAGACCACGACTTGCCGATACAGAATTTTTTGTGGAATTTAGAATGTAGAAAAAATGATATTCTACCATATAAAACAAATTTGAAGAAAATCGGTTGAGCCGTTTTGGAGATACAAGTAATTTTCTATAAAATCTCAAAATTGGCACGTGTTTACAATGTGAAGCAATCACGAGGAAGTATTGTGTCCATAATTGGCAGTGTTTTTTTTCTATCATTTTTTTCTCCTTGCAATTGTAATTATTTACAGAATAGTAATTGGGTCACAATATAATTTTCGAGCATGCAACTCATTATAACTTTTTTCCTTAAACAAAGAAGTGTCAACTCACTAGTTCAATATAAACTACCATGATAGTCTTATAATATTACTGCGTATCGCAACATCCTTAAATTAAAAGTCTTTTTCCTTTTATCTGTTGATTGTTGATTAGTTTTTATTTCACCTATCAGAGGAAAATCAATTAAATCAAAAAGTAGTGATATCCCCCAAAAAACACTACGTGTAAAAATAGTCGTCAAGTGTTGGAATGATCAAAAAGAACTGATATCAAAAACGTCAATTTTCTATGTTTGAAGGAATTATTTTTCACGTAATTAGTCTCTTGATAATTCAACCAAAATAATAGCCTCACAACAACTATACACCTTTGAGCAAACTTCGATTTGGTATTTTGAGAATTTAACCAAAAAAAACCCACACGACAAAACAATGTTCTTGTAAGAACAATGTTGCATAATTACAGAACCATTGTTCTTACAAGAGCATTGTTTTGTCGTGTGGCTTTTTTTTTGGTTAAATTCTCAAAATACCAAATCGAAGTTTGCTCAAAGGTGTATAGTTGTTGTGAGGCTATTATTTTGGTTGAATTATCAAGAGACTAATTACGTGAAAAATAATTCCTTCAAACATAGAAAATTGACGTTTTTGATATCAGTTCTTTTTGATCATTCCAACACTTGACGACTATTTTTACACGTAGTGTTTTTTGGGGGATAAAGAAATACAAGAACGGTAATGATTCGCAAAGGAGTGTCTAGGAATTAATAAAAACAAGTAGATTGCTTGTGACGAAAAAACATTATATATATTTTATCTACTCGTAAATGAAAAATATGAGCCTGTATTAAAATTATATGCTTGTAGGTAGGATACGAGTAGAACCGTGGGTTTGTTAACTTACCAATTGTGTTTTTATGTTCTGCAGGTAAAGGTACAACATTATCTACATATATACGACCTATGGCGGAATCAAGGGCAAATGATACACAATAGTAAAAGAAAGAGTCCTATAACGAAATTTGACATTTCAAAGAGGGAATTCGGATTCTTGAGAGGGAAAGTACTTTCAGGAGCGAGGCCCTGGACAGAAGCCTCAGAGTAAAAATCAGGACCTCTGTGAATCCAGAGATTACAGAGGTCGCGGTTTCGAAACACAGCCGGGACATGACAAGTTATCCTTCCATTTGGGATTTTTGCCAACTTATAATACGTCTTGGGCTTACTGCTGGAATAATGTGACTTAACAGTCTTAATCGGGCACTTTAAATAAGGCGATACCTATTATTATTATTTCATAATGACATTTAGGTGACATACAAGTCACGATCAGTTCTCACTGATTTCACTCCGAGGAATGTATAAGTTGCAGACATATTCTATTTTATTACATCTCACATTAGACCTCAGTGCGATATGCCTAATTATTCTGTACGTACCGCTGTGCACAGGCACATTTTCATAACGGCAAGCTTTATATTTTAATAAGATTAATTTGTAATGTTTCATATTTTAGCAAGTAATATAATATAAATGAATATTAAATTAGATGAGCGCAGTTTTCTTCTTTTCGAAGTTTAGGTATGCAGCAAACTTTTTGAAGCTTATTTCATTAGTATTATACAATACATAGGGTTCTTTCTACGTGAAAAAAAGTAGAAGATAGTAAATTTATGTATTAATATTATTAATTTAACAACCACGTTTTCAAGGTTACGTCATTGATAATGATAACCGTCAATGCTTTTATATCGGTAAGATTTTATTTATAAATAAATAAACAAACGATATTGTTACTTGGACCTTGGATCGGAAATGAAAATGATTGGGTAGGTACGTGGTACCCATGATGAAATCTTCATAGATTTTCGCAAGCATTGTGCTAGGGAACTGAACTTCTCCTTAGAAATCAATTGTACATTTTGTAATTCCTTTTATGATATTATTTTTATGTAGCTACTTTTTATTTTCACGATTATTACCGTTTTCGAAAAGAACAGGAAAAAGATGATAATAAGAAAGTGCTTTTTGTGTTTCATTGAGTGTGAAAATACAAAAAATTTGCGCTATCTCTTACCTACAGGATTTTCACAAGTCGTAGGTACTGCTGTTGCATTATTCACAGCATTAACTTTACTTGTAGCTCCCTTCCTCATTTAGAACATTAACACCTGACTCTGGCAATGTTTAAATACCATTTTGGTGAGTTTTCTTTCATTTTGGAAAAATATTCTTTTATAGATTTACATAAGAAATTGTGAGTCTTACTTCATAATTTGTGGAACTGTAAACATAATCCAAAATAGCTACATTTTCTACTGTGTATCACATAATATCAGACCGTCAATTCAGATAGCAAGACAAAAATAAGGGTTCGGAATTTCGGATCCTATGATGGCTCCAGGACAACTGCTGTTTAAGAAGCTTGTAAGTTGGTAATATCCAGAGAGTTAAATAAAGTACATTTTTAATTATTACTTCTCAAGAATAGCCAGCGTCGATGGCATGTTGAATACACCGGTTCCCTTCAGAACACAGAAGTTAAACGACATCCAGCGAGGTTAAGACTTGGATGGGTGACCATTCAAATTCTAATTCTCGTGACGCTGGCTTTTCCCGGCCCCACTCAGGCTGGGTGAGGTCAATGTGAGTAGCAGGTTTGTGAGTTTCCTGCGAATGGAGGGTAAAACCCCCGTCGTGATATGACCATGGCAGTTGAAAGCGACGTTAAACCCCACAAAAAAAAAAAAAAAAAAAACTTCTCAAGAATAACGTATTAATAATTTATTTATAATTTGATCATTAGTAACGTTCTGTAAAATCTCGAGATAATAAGCATGGATACAGTAACGAAGGATCAAAAGAAAGTTGATTTCTATCACAAGATTCTCAAGAGCTCTCAATACTGGAAGAAACAAGTAGTCTGGATGTTGAATCTGAGTGAAAATGTCGGCAAGAAATAAGAAGAACGTATTGTGAGTTTTATTAAATACAATACTAGGATTAGAGAGAAAGAGAATGGCAAAAAGGAATGGCAAAAAGGAGAACACAAGATGTCTTAGGAGGAAAAATATAAATCCTGAAGATAAACAAGCATAAAATAAATAAAAAAAAGTTAGAAAACAGATTAAATTAAATAAGAAGAATACAAGAATAGAAGGGAGGTGTTGTGCAGATATCTGAAGGAACATCTATGGGAAGGAAATTGAATTCTAAAAGAAAAACAAGAGCGCAGAATGGAGGAAGCAAAACGAAAAGAACATAAAATAAATTAAATAAGAAGCAGAAGAATAAGTCAGTAAAAATAAAACGGAACCTTCGCCTAGGTCTAGATTCCAGAAAGTAATTAAGCACAAATTGAATAGAGGGAAAAAGAAAGCATAGACTATAATTAATGTGGCTTTAGCAGAAAAAAAATATCTTAATTACCGTGTTTTACAACATTGAGCTAGTTTTTTCCACACAGTGATGTATTTTTCTCTTCATTCTTTGAGGTATTTTGTTTATATAATTAAAGTAGATAACTTATACAAGTAAAAGACAATATTTTGGTACCCACCTACTCTCAAACGTGACATCGAAAATTTGAATTGGTAAGTCTTCTTCTTCTTTCACTTTGCCTTTTCCCAAACCTACTTGGGGTCGGCATTAGTACATTACTGAAATACCTACCGAGGTCAGGAAAAAAAATAATAAATTTGGTTAATCTTTTCTAAGAACCAATTCATTACCTACAAACGAGAGCTCAAAAAATTACTGTAAAATGCTAACACCCTATTTTTGTAAAATAATACTTCCCAAGGACTAAATGGGTATATGTAGCTAAAATTTTAACACGAGACAATATATCAGCTTCATAAGATATACTGAATAGATTTTTTCTCTGATTTTTTTAACCAAAAACAGTAATAATATTGATTTTTACATAGTTGGATGCCAAAAAATAATTTAAAAATACTTTTTTCAAGAGAAACCAGAACAAATGTAAATAACTTGGGATATGTTCGTTTCGAAATGCTTCTGCTGCCCCCCCCCTGGCTACGCCCATGCTACCCCTTTAAGCAATTTTAATAAAAAGATTTTTTTTAGAGATGTTGTAAATAAAGCAGATGAAGAGTCATGTAAAAAAATAAAGGTAAATAATTTGTTGATAATATTATCTATTGTATTGTTAAGTCAGAATCAGGAGCGTGTAGCGGTAGCTCTTGAATCTCAAGCCTACATTTTCACGAGAATATAATAATTACTAGAGGGCTGTCGCCCGCTTTGCGGTCCGAGGCATGGCCCGCAAAGCAATAAAAACCTTTTTCGCCAATGGCAGGTGTTGTAGTGGGAATTTCGAAAAATCCCGTCTTATTGCACATCTAGACTATAAGACAAAACTATACCAACCAAATTTCAGCTTCCTAGCACTTACCAGTTCGGAGAAACAGTGATGAATCAGTGAGTGAGTGAATCAGTCAGTCAGTGAGTGAAACTCTCTTTTATAAGTATAGATTTGACGAGAAAAACCTTTATACCCGTTTTATAACGATGCTCACAACATACATTATGACAGATTTATATAAAGAGACACGAAAGTCTGACTGATGGACGTTAAAACAGTGAGAAGACCAGTGTCTCGCTAGAGGACTATAAACTGAAAATTTACAAGCCCACCCTAATAACAAGCCAGGCTAGCTTGCTGTTTCCAAAGGGTTTAAGGCTTGAAAAGAAGTAGCCCAAGTCCTCACGATGCGATGGCTGATCGCACATAGCGCACAGAACTGAAAAAGAAAGATATAGGAAAGGAGAATGAAAGAGAAGATAAAATAGACAACACGAATGACGTGCAAGAAGAGAGAGAGAGAGAGAGAGAGAGAGAGAGAGAGAGACAGACAGTAGAAGATAAAGGTATGAGTTTCCTTGGCATAAGTCAGAATGGTTAATTAGAACAATGTTGAAAGTTTCAAATTAATTTCGTTAAAGAGCTTTCCCAAGAAACCACACCACTTCAAGAGGAGAGCACTTTTGCATCACATGTGTGGATTTCTGAGATTTAGAGAATAGGAAAGTGGTCTCTACCGAGTGATACTGGGTGGTAACTATTTACCTGACGAAATACTGGGTACCGGTATGATATTAGTTTTTAAGTAAAGTGAAATTGAGTGTCTTCAAGGAGATAATAATAGTACGAATTAGGGTAAAGGGTCTTTTCGTCCATTATAGCAGGTGAAATAATAAATACTTGCACTGGTGGAGATTAGACGAGAGGACGAGGTGTGATGCACATGTGAACTTTATAACTCTGTGTTTAAATTTTTGTTAAAAATGTTTAAAATGTTTTAATTTATTTTTGTGTTATATCAATTTGAAGTATAAGTGTTTCCCTTTATGTCGATATTTTTAAAATTGTTCTTGGGCAAAGAAGTGTAACAATATCTTGCAAAACGTTCGTGATTTTCGTGAATTAATTTTTAAATTTTTCGAGATTCATAGTGTGAGTTACGTAAGTCAGTTAGTCAAGTTCAGTGACCTTGAAATTTCCATTCATACTCAGAATTCTCAATATATAGAATCATTTTATAATACATACATAGACTATACAGTATACGTATTTATCTGCTACAGTGACAGCTGTTTAGATAACGAGAGAGGATCTTCATATCTCTCTCTAGAGTAGCGGTTCCCAGACTTATTGGAGACTACCACGGACCTTGTAAAGAAACCAATTAACTATATTTATTATTAAATTGTTCATTCTGACGATACATCTCAGCTGATCAACCTTTACCAAAAGGTGATATAGACTTTACAGCTACATTTTCAAACGGCTACAAGAAACTGGACGTTAAACTCCAGTCCTCAACTTAACTACTACCCTAGTTCTCAGCAGAGCTCGGGAGTCTGGAGGGAGTGTTGCTGAGGGAGTTGAGCCACCAACACGAGCAGATATCCGGCAGAAGGACACCTCTTCCCAAAGGATTGCTTCACATCTAACCTTTATCCATAATATTCCATACTATATTTACATCTATCAAGTTTTCTCTCATTATTATCATTTATTTTAGTTTTCTTTACGATTAGAAAAGTAGCAGGTTTAGGTACCTAACATTTGATTATTTAACATTTTCAGTTTTTAAATTTCCAGGTTTGCGTCGAGAGTAAAACAGTTTGAGTAAAGTTGTAGGTACGGTTGGTTGATTCTCTAATTATTTGGGTACAAATTTGATGATAATTAATACCTACTTGAACTCAGTATACATTATTATTATTAAACGGATTTAATCAATACGTATACATATATTTTTCTTCTTCTCTCATTGACGAAAATCTGAAGTAAAATATTACCAGGTTTTTTTTATCATTTCAAAATTTAAAAAAATGGCAGTACCAAATGATACTAGTGATTCTGTTTCTTTGAAGGATCTTCTACAGGAAATGCAAAGGATGAACACTGGTATCCAGGATATCAGAACGTCACAGCAGAAGTTATTTGATGACAACGAAGAAGTGAAGGGCGCTTTACATTCTTTGCAGTCAACATTACCAGAGATGAAGACTCAACTTGGTAAGAACACCAAGCAACTTTATTCACTCGAGAGGGAAAAGCGAAGAAAAAATTTAGTAATTTTTAACATGCAAGAAGATGAAGGTGAAAAAATTACGGATGTGGAGCACAAGGTTTGTGATTTGATTGTGAACCAGCTTATGCTGACGGATTTCTCACTGTCTCGAGATGTTGATTATTGTCGAAGACTGGGAAAAGTAGATGAAAAGCGTAAAATTAGACCTATTCTTCTGGCTTTAGTAACAGAAAGAAAGAAATATGAAATACTTAGGAATTGCAATAAGCTTAAAATTTCAAAAATTTCAATCAGAGATGATATTCCAGAAGAACTTAGACCTGTTAGAAAGGAACTAGTTTCCCAAATGAAAAAGTTAAGAGCTGAAGGAAAAGTTGTGACCTTGGTTTATGATAAGCTAGTGGTGCGTGATGAGCCGCAAACCCAGAAACAGTCACAGAAACGTGCACTATCACAGTCGCCGGGTAATCCGGCAAAGATACAGAGATCAGGTAATCCGGGACCATATAACAGCTTGCAGTATGAGGAGATGGACTTGTCATCAACACAGGAAGATAAGAATACTAGGTCTGACAATGCGGGCGCGTCAAAAGAAAACACTGAAATTTCTAATTTTCCATCTTCGAGATCTACTTCGAATAATCGTCCTGTAAGCTCGACTCAACCTAGCATATCTCAGTACATGGTTAATTCTGGAATTTTAAACAGTCAAAAAAACGATTAGGAGGGTATCCTCCCCCAATCCAGGGTACCCTTACCTTAGCTTACTGGAATATTCATGGCTTAAATTCACTTAATGATTTAAATATACAAGAGAATCAGTTAATCCGAAAGTGGGATATTTTATGTTTGAGTGAAACCTGGTTGTCACAAGAACCAACATTTCTGTGTGACTTTTTGGAAGATTATCGTATGGTATTTAGTCCGGCTCAGAAAAAAAACAGAGAGGAAGAGCTAGCGGTGGTTTATTAACACTCATCAAGAAAGAGGTGCCCTTTGAAGTACTGGACGTGTCCAATTTATGGATTTGCGTTAAGGTCACTCTGAATGATGTTAGTTTGGTTATTGTAAATCTCTACATTTCACCTTCGTACAGTATGGAAGTGGCTTTGAGTTTACTCGAGGATATGATGGACGCTATTCATATTCATGATAATACATATGTTTGCATCGGTGGAGACTTCAATGCTCGAATCGGCGCAAGGAACAGCATTGATGAGGTTTTAGGAGAGGAGCTGGGTATTTTGCCCGAGAGAATTTCACTGGACGAGACTTTGAACAAGAGAGGAGAGGCACTCGTGGAGGCTATGGAGTCAAGTGGTCTAATAGTGCTGAATGGGAGAACAAACGGAGATGTACCAGGCCAGTTCACTTTTTTGAGTAATATTGGTAAAAGCGTGGTCGATCTGGTTTGGTGCAGCTCGGAGTTCTGCCAAGTAATAGAAGACTTTGTTGTTTCAGATGGTCCCCTAAGTTCAGATCATGTACCTGTGATTGTGTCCACGAGCCTCAAACTGTGCCACAACTTGACAGTCGAAAAACCCGTTTTCCATAAATCAAAGGTGCGGTACGTTTGGAGTGATGAAAAAGGGGAATTATTCGCAAACAATATCAATAAAAAAATGTGTCAAATAGAAAGAAACTGTTTTTACACGAATTTGAAGCAAAAAATAGACGAAACAGTCTCGGAGCTAAATCTCTCAGTTAGGAGCAGCTCTTACTGTGGCAAATCTTACAGGAAACCCAAGCACCCGTGGTATAGTAGCGAATGTCATGCTTTAAAAAAGTTGTTTCAGAACAAATTTAGGAAATGGAAACGATATAAATCCGAGGAAAACATGAAATTATATTTGGAAACTAAAAAACAATATTTTAAGCTATGCTCACAATTAAAAAATGATCACCAGACAAAAGTTAAAGACAAACTTTGCAAAGTAAAAAACAGTGGCGATTTCTGGAAAGCCATCAATTTTTTTAAGCCAAGATTAGAGATGAAATGTAATCGGATTGCCATTGAAGAATGGTTTGATTTTCTTCGTAGATCTTTTCCAGTGCGTACTCAGAACACTCAATTAATATTCTATGATGTAAGCAGACCCGGTCTGGACTCGGACTTTTGTATAAAGGAACTGAATGATGGTATTGCAAAATTAAAAAATGGAAAAAGTCCAGGCCCGGACTGCATTCTCAACGAGTATTTAAAAACTCTGGGTGAAGAGTCTAGACTGAAGTTGTTGGGGTACCTGAATTACCTGTTCAGTGGCGGTGAGTTCCCAGCTCAATTAGCGGACTCTTTCTTCTTTATGTTACATAAAAAAGGCGACGTAACGGATCCAGAGAACTATCGTAGCATCGCACTCATGAATAATTTACTTAAGCTACTGACTCAAATGCTGACCAAAAGATTGATGTTCTGGTGTGAGGAAAATCATGTATTGATTGAGTGTCAGAGTGGTTTCAGACCCGGCAGGAGCTGCTTAGACAATATTTTTGCCTTGTCTAGTATAATAAGTCTTAATATTATGAAAAAGAGAAAACTTTACGCAGCCCTGGTGGATTTTAAATCTGCTTTTTCAGAAGTTTGCCATGATCTCCTTTGGTCCAAGCTGTTTGCTATCGGTATATCAGCAAAAATTATTTCCTTTTTGCGCAGAATTTACTCACAAGCGTCTGTCTAAATCAAGATAGATAATCAAGTCACAGAATCAGCATTTGTCAGCAAGGGCGTTTTACAGGGGGAATCTGCTTCGCCACTGTTATTTTTGCTTTTTCTTAATGACTTGGAGGAGTATTTTGTAAACAAAGGAGCCCGTGGCGTAGCTATCAATGAAAACACTGAAATTCTGATGCTGATGTACTGTGATGACTTGATTATATTTTCTTCAGATCGAATTGATCTACAGCGTAAACTGAAGTTGTTACAGAGTTATTGTGAGCTAAATCAAATGATGGTAAATGCGAAGAAATCGAAAATTGTTGTTTTCAGACAAGGTGGCAGACTGTCGGAAAACGACAATTTCCAATACAATGGGGAAACTCTGGAAATCCGCAGTGAATATTGTTATCTGGGAATTATGTTTTCATCAAGTGGTGTTTTCTTTAGAGCCTCCGAGCAGGCTCTTTCTAAGGGACGACTTGCTGTTTCAAATGTTAGAAAGATCATGTGCAATGCAAGGATGGACTCCTGGGAATCCAGGCTACAGCTTTACACATCAGTGGTCAACGCAACCTTGCTGTATGGAGCTGAGGTGTGGGGGTTTAGATATGGAGACCATGTGGAAAAATGTCAGACTTCCTTTTTCAAGTCCATACTTAACTTGCCTAAAAATACCCCAAATTATGCATTGCGTTTAGAAATGGGTGCAGTCAAATTAATTTTTTATGTATTCAAGCACATCTTGATTTGGTGGAGTAAACTTCTGAGCATGTCTGAGGATAGGATTCCGAAAATCTGTTATAACCAACTTATGTATCGAGATGAAAGGGGTATCAATAATTCCCAAAAGTTTAACTGGGTAACCCAACTAAAAAACGAACTCTCGAGACTTGGATTTTTAAGAGTCTGGGAAGCACAAGATCCTTGGCTGTTGAAGCATAACTTTGATGCAATACTCAACTCGTTATATGCAGAGCTTTTCCGAAATGATTGGGACAGATTAAGGGACTCTTCATATTATGGGCCTTACAAAGAATTGAAACCACGCAAGGAGATAGACTGTGTAACAATACATCCAACATCAAGTTATCTGCTCATAAGATCACCCATAAATCAGACCAGAGTTGCGGCCCAGCTCAGACTATGCGGCCGATACATCAAATTCTACCTAAATGGTTTGGCGTACTCTTGGGATAGCGAAGAGGTCTGCAGCATATGCAATCAACAAAAGCCGGAAAATTTGCAGCATTTCCTGGTGGAATGCCCTCAGTATACGCCGGTTCGCAGAAAATTTATAAATGATATTATACAGCGACCCGGTAATGTATTGATAAATCTCCTTGGGGTGCAGTCAAGAGATGATATGAAAAACCTTTGTAACTATGTCCAGTCTGCTCTAAGAATTCGAGCTTTCATTATGAATGAATAGGATTCTGCACATACTTAATAATTTTTATTTATATTCATATTTTTTCGTGAAACTCAGTCATTGTTTTAATTAATTGTCTCTGATTTCAAACTATTCTAGTCTTCGTTTTTAATCACATTTTATGTTCAATTGTCAATAAAATAAATATTCTGTGTTATAATTATTGAAAATAGAAATTATACATAAATAAGATTGAAATGTATGGTCAGAGTGAACGGTAACTATTTCCTTCTAAAAAGGGGAAAAAAGAGAGAAAAAAAAAGGTTTTTTCATTTAATATTATTGTGGAAAAAAACTAAGCTAATTCAATGATCTCTATATTTGTAAGTAGATAATAGTTATATTTTATATAAAAAAAAATCTTGTTTGTATTTCAATGTTTTATTTATACCGTAAGCACCTTTGTAACAAAATTTTATTACAAATAAAAATATACTACTACTACTACTACTTGCACTGGTGTCTTGGGGTAGAACAGTGGTAGGTATTTATCATTCACGTGAACATAGATAATGACTTTACCTGCATCGGTCAAAGCTCCTACCAGCTAATGATAGTAATTATATTATTTTAATGTACTGAAATCGTTTGAAAGCTTTCAAATTTTGATGTTTTAAAGGCTTTTTGCCAAAAACATTAAAATGATCTATTTTTCTGAACAATAATGCAAATCTTTTTACCTAGTTTGTTTTATTATCATTATTTAACAGTTTATTAATTGGACTAAAACACAGATAATTACAAATGAATATACAATGTAAGAGAAGTAAAAAAAATAATATATGCCTTTAGCAATCTCTTCCACCCAACCCTTATGGTTAGGTGGAAGAGATTGTATATTTTATATACAATCTTTTATATATTTTATATACTCAGAAAGATTGTATATTTAACTACTAACAATCAATATACAAAGAATAAATAATATTGTTTACTATCTTAACTCACACACAAATAAAAAGCCTTTCCTTTTGAAATAAACATTGAATTCACTAACAGTTTTAAAAAGCAAATACAATGAGTTTTGTGTTATTTGTATTATAGCCTTTCATGTTGAAAACTTGGGAAATAGAAGACCGTACATTTCAAAAACGATCTCTCCCTTTTTTATCACTCTTTTCCTCTCTCATTCTCTCTGTCCCTCTCATTATTTCTTCTATCAGTTATTCTACTTCCGAGAATTTTTTAATATGAGAAATCGGAAGTATTGTGTTCGTTTTTTTCATATTTCTGGACGTTTCATAACCTCATGAGCAACTTTGGTTTTGTGTCCGTCTGTCGGTCTGTTAAAAATATTCCTTGTAACGGAAACTACTCAACAGATTTTTATGAAATTTTGCACACATATACAGGGTGGACCAAAAAAACGTTTACACCCGTTAATGGTAGATTACTGACGACATTTCCAGGCCGGATCTACAATCCGTTTTTTCGGATTCGCCTTCGTAACTGCACAAAGTGATTTTTTGCAACTTTCCGAAAAAGCCCGACTTTGGCTTATTCTTCAGGTCAGTATTTTTTTCCTGTTTAAGATGAGTTGGTTCTGAACAGTTTTGCAGAAAGCCAACAAAATTTCGATGTTTCTAGCCACACTACTTTGTTTTTTACGATTTGGTTTGTCATATTTTTTTACACCTGAACAGAAAAAAACACCCGAAAAAACTTTTTTACTAAATAAAACACTCGACATTTGTCCGAACAAATTTTGGCACAGACATGGGCAAGTTTGATAAAAGTTGGCGGCCGCCCCGAGGATGCTAAAAAATAATTTTACGATTTTTTATCACGTGATCTTCTGGGAAAAATTATTAGATGTTTGCCAAAAACTCTTCAAAAATCCTCAGAGTTTTCTAGCTGTAGACTGTGTAAGGTCGTCTTGTAATGTTTACAAAAATTGTTTACATTGCTTTTTTTGAATACCGCGGTTTCACATGCCTTCATCAGCCAGTTTAGGAAAATTCAAATGATAAATTTCGTGCTTCTCAGATTGTCAGTGGTTTTAGCTAGATGTGGTAGTGCTGAGAGTGTTAGTCGCATGACCGAGGTTCAATTCTCGACGGTCAATATTTTTCTAATTATCAAAAAAATCTGATGGAATATTTTATTCATACCTGTATCTGACCTATTGTAACACCAACAACTAATGGTTTTTTTGTGGGTAATACCATCTGTAAATTGAGTTATATCAGATACTATTGGTATCACAATACACATAATTATTATTCATGTAAGTCCCTGAGAGACTGCCTTGATAATGTAAGGATGGTTTTTCTTATGCTTCCCTACGATAGAAAAAAAAACTAGCGAATTTTCCAAACGAAAATAGAGTTTATGAAATAAATCCAGGTAAATATGTAGGTAGGTTCTTCTATCATAAACAATACTAATTAAATAACAAATATTTACCGATTGCCAACTCTTAATAGAAATCTTGAAAAAAACAAGATAATATTTTGTAAAATTAATAAACTTTTGCAGTCTTTATTATGTTTTATACTATTTTGATATAAACAAAAAGGTATTTAAAAAAACATTTTGTGTTAGTATGTTCAATGAGAAACGATTAGACGCGCACGATTAGCTCAGTGGTAAGCTAGTCCACCCGGTCCGAACGCCAGAGCCAGCAAAAAATTCATGACTACAAAATAAAAAAGAATGTTGCCATTTTTTATTTAGCCATATTACACACTATGGATTCTCCTCACACAAATTTTTGAAACCAATGGTGACTTTAGTACCTTAGTTCTAACTCAGGACTGTCCCTCTACCTTCTTGCCTTTCTCTCTCTCTCTCTCTTTCGCTCTCTGCCTCTCTCTGCCTCTCTCTCTCTCTCTCTCTCTCTCTCTCTCTCTCTCTTTCTCTCCTTTCTCAATTCCCTTAGAGGAACTGTTGGAAGTGGCGTCCACCTTCCTGGATGCAAAGGTTGAACCTCTTCATCATGTTCCGTCGAATGTTGCCAGGCCATCGAATCTGTCAGGTCATCGAATGCCAACAGGATTCTTGCTACCAGATTTCGTAAACTATGTTTTTCACGTGATCCCAAATGTTCCTGTTGGCAACTCCATATGCTAAATGCGTATCTGCCATTTCAGCAGCCGAATTATAATAATGTAACTTGTACTAAAAAAACTCAAGAAGTTTAAAGATAATATTTCATAGAATGCAGAAAAATATGCTTTTTTTTAAGTGGGGTTTAACGTCCCTTTCAACTGCCATGGTCATATCACGACGGGGGTTTTACCCTCCATTCGCAGGAAACTCACAAACCTGCTACTCACATTGACCTCACCCAGCCTGAGTGGGGCCGGGAAAAGCCAGCGTCACGAGAATTAGAATTTGAATGGTCACCCATCCAAGTCTTAACCTCGCTGGATGTCGCTTAACTTCGGTGTTCTGAAGGGAACCGGTGTATTCAACATGCCATCGACGCTGGCTAAAAAAAATATGCTTGAAAACTATCATCGAGAAACAAACAATCATTCATTTGACTGGCCTTTAATTAATTCCAAGGAAAATAATATCAGACATAAATAGCTAATTACTCTTTGAGTACAAGACGACCCTACACGGTCAACACTTTTAAGATTTTGAACATCATTTTTTGAGACTTACCTGGTTTGTTTACCCAGAAGATCACGTGATAAAAAATCGTAAAATTATTTTTTAGCATCCTTGGGTTGGCCGCCAACTTTTATCAAACTTGCCCATGTCTGTGCCAAAATTTGCTCGGGCAAATCTTGAGTGTTTCAAAGTGTAAAAAATTTACATAAGAATTTTTTTTCTATTCAGCTGTCAAAAAAGATGCCACACCAAACCGTAAAAAACAAAGTAGTGTAGCTAGAAACATCAAAATTTTGTTAGCTTTCTGCAGAAATGTTCAGAATCAACTCATCTTAAACAGAAAAAAAAGTTCTGACCTGAAGAATAAGCCAAAGTCGGACTTTTTCAGAAAGTTGCAAAAAATCACTTTGTGCAGTTATAAAGGCGAATCCGAAAAAATGGATTGCAGATCCGTCCTAGAAATGTCGTCAGTAATCTACCATTAACGGGTGTAAACGTTTTTTTGGTCCACCCTGTAGAAGACGTTCTGTAGATGGTCCCATTTTAAATTCATCAAATTCGTATAAGTGGTTCTGGGTGAAAGTTTTTGATGTATAATTATGCATATTCTTGTTTCACATATGCTATTTATATTTATTTTTTAATTAATTATAATCTAACTCTGATATTTAAGAAAATCCAAAATTTTGGACAAGAAAGTCAAAAAATCTGGTGTAAACATCACACGATTTTCCTTATCCCCTGAAAAGAAGTCGAATTCCGCCACTGGTGACTCAACAGTAACAGATAGCTAAATATTAATGCCAAATTCGTAATTAGAACTTCAAAATCATTTGATTTGATATGTCGCATTGTCGCAACCCCCATCTAGGGTGAATAATAAAAAAAATTAGTCCAAGCGGGTCTTCCCCACAATGGCCACAATACCGGTAAATCGGGGCCGGGTTCCAAAAAGTTAAATATATCAAAAAAGTGATTGGAGGGAACCCCAATCATTTTTTTTTTTTTAATTTGAGAAAATATTTTTCTCTAACTTTTCTTGTATCTCCAATTCAGAGAAGCGGTGTTTGCGGCCAATATTTACGGCCCTGCAGCCACCGAATGCGGCCGATTTCAACCAAAAGTTTCATGGTTCGTTTGGTATATAAAATTAATTACCATACCAAATTTCAAGTTTCTAGCTCTTACTGTTCTTGAGAAATCCTGTTCACACACACAGACAGATAGACGCACGGACCAATGGCTGAAAACAACTTTTTTGGTATCCTGAGGCTATGATTCGTACAGAAATGTGAATAGCTGGGTAGGTAAAATTTTCGACGAATACAATACTTTCCTTATCATAGGATAAGGACAGTAAAAATAAGGTTCACCACTTGCCGATACAGAATACAGGAGATACACGTGATTTAGTATAAAATCTCAAAATTGGCACGTGTTTACAACGTGAAACAATCACGAGGAAGTATTGTGTCCATAATTGGCAGTGCTTTTTTTTATTTTTCTTTCTCTCCATCTCTAGCCTTCAGCATGCACAACATTTGAAAACAACTCATCTAGACTCTGAATGCTCGTCAACATGAATTTCCATGTTGTTTGTTTTGTGCTGTTGTTTTTGCATAAATAGTGTACCACCTCGAATAATTCACGCTTAAGAGTTTTAGCACGGGAGTCGTTCTGCCAGAAGCTTTAGTTTTTCAAACCATGCGAAAATTTCTTGGTTCCACTGACATAACATGTGAGAGCTGGGAAATATAACAGAAGACTGTTGGAAAATGATCATGCATGTAGTTCTTATTAATATTTGAATAGTAGATACATGTTTTAGGTCTTATAAGATGATCAACTATACATATGTAGAAAAAAAATATTATTTTTTAAACTGTTGGCATAATGGGACTACCTGTCTTGCGCTGACAGTCTAAATAAAGCACTACTTATACTTATACTTATTTAAATATATCTTTTGAATTTTCACAATGACAAAATTGAAACACGTTCACACCTATGAACTCTTAAGTAGAATCTCGTGCGTCTGATATCTTCAGTTATACTTATGCTTAGAATCAATAATATAGATATTAAAATTAATTACGTTTGTTCTATAATAATTATCAAGGGAGGAGTAATGAATGTCCCGATAGGAGTAATGAAACTCAAAGAAACTAGAGGTATGGTTTTGGACACTGTTATCATCTGTTATTAATTTAAATAATGTACACCAAATTTGGTAGATATGTATCTCCAAACATGCTTCTGAAAAGTTTATAATTCACGATCGTTGAGTCACGCCATCTGGAACCTCGCTTACCTTTGTCCTCTGTATAACAAACCATTTGGAACAATTCAACCTAATTGAACAATCAGAAATTGTCGGAGGTCAAGACGACAAAAGACAAATAACAAACAAAAAGGAAAACAGAAGGATTTGAAAAGATAAATAATCCAGCACAAAGAAGTGCGGAAGAGGTAGAGAGAGGAAGGGATTTACTTTTAGAGAAGAGACAGTTAGGAGTGGAAATGAGATCATAGAGAGAGATAGACAGACCTAGATAGATAAAGGATGAGAGATATGGATAGAACTAGGGATTAGAAGACACCTGCGAACGTGAAATAATAAGGAAATGGAGAAATATTGGAGTCTTAACCTCGCTGGAAGTTGATTAACTTCAATGATAGAATGAGAACTGGTTTACGTTAAATGGTGAGCATAACTTTTCTCTGGTCAGCACTGTTCACTATGTCCAGACTTCTAATCTTCGTCAGCTTTATATTCTGCAATAGTTTTACTATCTGTTGGATGATTAAAGAAAATAATATTAACTACAATATTGAGTACGACTTACTTGGTAAGAAACCAATACCTTTAGCTGTCTGAGCTAAACAAATCCAACAATTTTATGACACTCCCAGCCAATTTTCAGTGATACCTTACAGTCAGAAATTACCACTTTGGTCATCACATATGCCAAAAGTTAATTTTTCTTTGTCGAAGGACAAGAAAACTGATACTACCCCCGTTGTTTACCGTGCTCATTTTAATGAATTGTTGAACTCGAAATATCCTAACCATATATTGTGTTTTACAGATGGCTCAAAATCTCTTCATTCAACAAGCTGTGATTTCAGTATAGATAGTGTTGTTTAGTTTTTTCTCTCAACAATGTTAATTCTATTTTTTCTGCAGAATTCTTCGCGATATTTCTTTGTTTAAAAGAAATTGCACGCAATAATACTTCTTCTGGTGCATTTGCTATAATTAGCGATTATTTAAATGCTCTGTCAGCTATGAACAATATTTTATTTTTTTCTTTAATACGAGTATACTCTCAATGGAAAAACCTTTTTGAGTTGGGCAAACCGGCAAATTCGTTAATTTCTTGTGGTGCCCATTCCATTGTGGAATTGTCGGAAATGAAATTGTTGACACTGCTGCAAACCGTTTAAGCCATGCTTCTACGGTTGATTTTGTGTTCACCTGAAGATCTTAAACCTTTCATTAAAGATTATTTCTTTTAAAAGATCTATAGGTACAAATTATGGGATAAAGTTCACCCTAATAACAAACTAAAAAAATCAAACCTACTACTGTATTGAGGAAATCAAGCCATAATAACCAGAATGAGAATCGGCCATACTTTTAATACCCATGGCCAGCTATTCAAAAAGGAACCCCTCCTCTTTGTCAATGTGGTGTTGTCCTTACGGCTGCACACCTACTTGAGTGCTCTATCCTAGCTCCTGCCCGTATCAATTTGTGCGCTATACCATCGTTACGTGACGATATTAATGAAATTGACGCCCTGACACTATACCTGAAACAAATAAAATGCTATAGAATTTTTTTGTTTGAAACGGAAACGGTACGAAAGACCATCTGTAGTTAAAGCAACTTAATTGAAAAAAAGAAATATTAAAAGTAACGCAGTCATAAATATTGTTTTCTTTGAAGATTCACAATATTTAGGGTTCAAAGACTATCAATATCATAGTTTAAGTTGAGTCTTATCAGTTGGTAAACACCTTATTTGTAATTATCAGTATAACCTACATTTCCCTAGTATCGACATGAAACAGGAAACTTTTCAGTGAAAATAGAAGAGTTAGGATAGAAACTAATTGCTCCGGGAAGTTTCTTTGAATCCTTTTGTAGCTTGTGGCAATACACACCGACATTGGAATTTATCAAAACCAATCATACATCCTGATTCATTCTATTTCAGTGTTACCTGTGAGTCTGAAAGAGAAAAACTTTTACTTTGCCTCTCCACCACAACAGCAGGTCCCCAACATGACGCGTGGCACGAGGTCCCTAGCACCTTCTCATAAATGGACATTGTGTTCTTCGTTTATCTCAGCCTGAGTACTTCTCCAGGGATTCAGAGGAGTTTAAAACAAAACCCGGCAGGGAAGATAATATCCTCTCAAGTCTATGCAAGCGGGAGAAGTGGTAAAAGCACTTGGCTTTATTCCTTGGGTTAAAAACTTACTATCCAGGATTATAAGAGGCTCTTGAAACTCCCGAATGAAGATAAATTTACACTTCATAAACGACGAAATGAGATCTCTGAGGATTTGGAGGGAGGAAAAAAGAGGAGAGTAAAATTTCGACCTGAGGGGGCTTGCTAGAAAGGAAAAGTATCTGGATCCTCTTTGATTGTTTACCCGTACATTGCTTTTTCTTAATTCAAGTATTCTTCTCACCTTGCAATTTTTATACTCTGAATGGAAAGTTTGTACAGCAATTACGGGAATGCTCATTTCCTACACAACTGCTTAAGCACTTTTATTAGGAATCTGTGAAATTTCTCATTCTTGTTCATGTTGATTCCTTGTATTTTAATACTTTCAAGATATCTTAGAATTTAAAATGAAAAGAATTTTATAAGAAATCATTCTTCTTAGGAGTCACGTGCGTGGAAATAATAACCCAGTTTTGTGCAGAGTGTCTTTCCAAGAAAGCTGCATTTTAAAAAAATTGTTTAAAAATCTAATTGAAGCTAATTTTAATCCCAGTCTATTCCTCGACCGATCGCTGAGGTTAAGCAACGTCATCATGGTCAGGATTTCTAAGGTGATCAATACGAGGATTCAAAATTTAAACCCTCGTAATGCTGATTAATCTCGGGTTGAATCAGATGAGACTGTATATGCAGCTCTTGCCACGATGAACACTCCCGGGACATGTTATAGCTCAATATAGAAAGCCGGTCGCCCTCGTCCCTCCGTGTATGGACACTATGACAACAGATGTCATCGCAATAAACACAAACATATTATTGAAGTGAAAAAAATCAGCCTTTTTCTGTCGGCTGTTCGGATTGAAAACAACTGTTGTCATGCTTTGGCATGGGGTACAGGGTGATACATGTACATATACAGGGTGTCCCACCAAACTTGGACACCTCAAATTACTCGGCCCCTGAAAGAGTTTTTGAAAAATAAAAAATCCTAGGGTACATGGTCTAATTATGCGGTTTCAGTCATGAAATTTTTTTTATACAGGGTGGTTCGAAAGTCAGAAATTGAGGTGTCAACTTTCGATTTTTAAATGGATCGACCTGAATTTTATTTGATAAATTTACTTCTAAATGGTTCCTGAGTACTTTTTTAAACAAAAATTTTACATACAGGGTGGTTTTTTTTCGACCAATTTTTTTTCTTAATCTCGAATAACTCAAGTTTGTTTAATTTTTTCGATAACAAGAATAGAAAGTGTTTGTGTGATGAAAATACACACTTTCAATTGGCATCAAAATTTTTTATACAGGGTGGTTCACAAGTGAAATAATGACTTGATTTTTTTTAAAACTAAGTTTTTTTAATTTTTTATTTGGAATTAATAATTCTTACCTAATTTTACACATTTTTTGTTAGTCATATCGAAAAACAAAACTAAAGTGTTGTACAGGGTGAGACATAATTTTTTTTGTGACACCCTGTATATGGGCAGTCAAAGAGACGCAAAATTAAATATAAATACTAAATGTGCAAGAAAAACTTTGATTTTTAATGATATAAAAAAGTTATGGTGTTTTAACTAATATTATCACATGGACCACCCTGTAGATATTTTCTTAAAACATCATATGGGTAGTCGAAATTGTCTAAAATTCAACGAGGAGTCCAAATCTGAAAGAAAAAAATGGATTCAAAAAGCCATTTTCAATTTTGTGTCTACACCTACCTACTTTTTATTTCTAGTTTTAAAATCATTCAGTTTGTACACCAAATTGAAAATGACTTCAAAATTCGTGCTATTTACTTGTTTACCCCACGATTCGAAGTCTTTGTTGAATTTTAGACAACCTCGAGTACCCACATGATAGTTTAAGAGAATATCTACAGGGTGGTCCATGCAACAATATCAGTTAAAACACCATAACTTTTTGAAATCATTAAAAATCAAATTTTTTCTTGCACATTTAGTATTTATATTTAATTTTACGTCTCTTTGACTGCCCATATACAGGGTGTCACAAAAAAATTATGTCTCACCCTGTACAACACTTTAGTTTTGTTTTTCGATATGACTAACAAAAAATGTGTAAAATTAGGTTAGAATTATTAATCCCAAACAAAAAATTAAAAAAACTTAGTTATAAAAAAAATCAAGTCATTATTTCACTTGTGAACCACCCTGTATAAAAAATTTTGATGCCAATTGAAAGTGTGTATTTTCATCACACAAACACTTTCTATTCTTGTTATCGAAAAAATTAAACAAACTTGAGTTATTCGAGATTAAGAAAAAAAATTGGTCGAAAAAAAACCACCCTGTATGTAAAATTTTTGTTTAAAAAAGTACTCAAGAACCATTTAGAAGTAAATTTATCAAATAAAATTCAGGTTGATCTATTTAAAAATCGAAAGTTGACACCTCAATTTCTGACTTTCGAACCACCCTGTATAAAAAAAATTTCATGACTGAAACCGCATAATTAGACCATGTACCCTAGATTTTTTTATTTTTCAAAAACTCTTTCAGGGGCCGAGTAATTTGAGGTGTCCAAGTTTGGTGGGACACCCTGTATATCAGTTATCTCACAGAAACAAAATTGTCTATAATTTTAATGTTGATTGATGAGCTATAACTATTAAAAAAATTAGATTTTCTGTAGATGGTCCCATTTTAAATTCATCAACTTCACACTAGCGGTTCAGGGTGAAAGAGACCATGCGCCTGACCACTAACTTTTTACTTAAACGCTTATATCTCGTGAACGGTTGATCCAATTTTGATGAAATTCAGTATGTATATGCATAGTATCATTTTACATAGGCTTTTAATAATTCATATTTAATTTATTATAAATTATTAATTTAACTCTGATGTTTAAGAAAATCCAAAATATTGACAAAAAAGTGAAAAAAATGAGGTATTCACTTGCCAATAAAAAATATTTGTAAAATGTAGAATGTAGGAAAAATAGTTTTCTACAATTTACAATAAATTTGAAGAAAATCGGTTAAGTGGTTTTGGAGATACAAGTGATATAGTATAAAATCTCCAAATTGCCACGTGTATGAGTGTGAGTGATGTGTGAAACGATCACGAGGAAGAAGTGTGTCTATATTTCGCAGTGTTTTTTTATTTTTTATTATAGGATAATGGTGACTCTATGTCCATGTATAAAACTTATGAACATTCCAGACTGATGAAAAATGCGCTGGACGAACTTCTCACTCTGCGGCAATATTGTTACTGTGGTCGAGGAACTATTGCATAACTTTTGAGCACAGGGAATATGGTGCAGGGAACAGGAAGTGCAGTGAGGACTTGATGGAGGCAGTTGGAAACTAAAAACTAATGTATGCTTTGCATTGTAGATGGATAATTGTCCCTGCAAAAATTGTTCCCCGTTGGACAAGTATATTTTAACAGGGTACACTTCATGCTTGTAGTTGGCGAATGAAAAGTTTCCCTAATTACGTTATTTTGTAGATTTAAAAGTTAAACTATTTATTAGCTTAAAGCGCTATCTATGAGTGTTGTAAGGCATAATTTTCAAGGCTTGCTCTGAGCCAGAGTCAATGACACGGTGAATAAACCAAGGATCCATTGCTGAAGTAAGGTAAGGTCTTGGAGGAATAAGCAACACAACAAATAAATCCTTCTTCTTCTTTTTTAGTTTTACGTGCTTTTGAACTTATTAGTTCAAATTTATTTTGTTTATTTTGAACTAATAATCCTCCAAAGGTTAGATGGTCCAGTGAGATTAGGGCTTCAGGGGTCACTACTCAGGTTTAAACCTATCATAGTTGAGGCTGAGGCCATTTCCTTCTTGACAACATTTGCTCATCTACATAATAAAACCATTGTAAATGTCTTTGTCAAGTCAAAATACTTGATTGGTTTCAAAATAATATAATTTTATTTTAATTTGCTTCGCGAGTTTCATAAAATTATCTTTACCTCTACATTCATTGAAAATTTTAAGTCCGACGCAATGATGTGGATAGAGGATTGCTAAATTTTAATGAATAAATATAGGAGTGTGAGTATAAAGGGAAGAGGTGTTGAAATGAAAAGACATACTGTATTCCTAGTAATGGGTCCAACAACTCCCCACGTGTTTTAACTTTTACTTTTAGGTCAGCCAAAAGTTCTGCGTGTTCAAAACCGCAAATTTTCTATTCCTCAGCCTAAAACAGGATACACTTATTGTCGATTTTCGATGAGAAACCTAGAAAAAACAACTTTGACAAAAAACTGTGTATACATAAAATCCGTTATATGCAAATAATTAAAAACATTAATATTCGCACTATTAAAATTGTGCATTGGTAATGGAAATTTTGTAGTTTTTCTGACCTACCTAGCTACCTACTTTCTTTACTCTGAAATTAAGTAAATACATTCTCTCATCACAACAGGTACTATTCATGCTTATTTTTCTCAGAACTTTTTTTGGTCAAACCCTAATCAGATGAATAAATCCAGGGTATCAAGAACTAGTACTTACACCCGTACCTATAATACTAACCCATAGTAACTTCTGCCTCGCCCTGTATAGCATGTGAGAATGAAACAAGCAGAGCGTGGAAGGTTATTTCAGCATTAGCATCACATGAGGGCATTTTCAACCCTAGCTTTTAGCGTCCCTCCGCATTTCTGACCAAAATACGGGCGACATTTATGTGTCCAAATATTATACATCATCGGAGGGGATAATTCTTATTTCAATGCTAAATTCTCTTGTCGCTACTTTCATTCAAAGGTTTACCTTACTGTGTAGGTACATGGGTTCAGGTAGCCATGTCCTTTACCCGAATTTGATTACATTAAATATAGTAATCTCAAATTTTGAGACAGTTTTATGAATTCGATTATCCATTTACAAATTTAATGTTCTTTTTTTATCAGCAAGGCTTTATTAACTCTGCGATCAGCAGGTCGTTCGCGCCGATTATTTACATACAATTAATTAATTAGGTACCTTATAAATAACTTATAAATTATAAATAACTAAATAAAAAAATACCTACACCTTTGATATTAGTAATAGTAATAATATCGGGTGTACCGATTCATTTACGACCAGAGCCTGAATATTACACATTCTTACACGATACATTTTTTTTTTTTTTTTTTTAATCTTAAATTAAAATTTAATAAAAATGATAAAAATATCCAAATTCACAATTAAGATATTGTTCAAGCAAAAGTACTGACGCACAAGTATACACAATTACACTTTTTAGTTTCATCCAATGAGAAGACTCATTTTAGTCATTAACTCATTACATTACAAATAATAGATTCGCGCGTGTGAGTACCTACTCTTATTATGGCCGGGAATATGCTCCTCCGACAACTTTAAAATCTTCTCACATAGATGCTAATTGATGGGATGTTGAATTCTTTCATTTCGCACATTCACTATTCGCTTTCACCTCACGAATTTCCAATTAATCGACATCGTTCCAATTCATCACCCCCAGCCCCACATGCCTCTAGTACCCCATATAGTGTTCACTGTAACAAATATTTTATCCTACACTAGCCGTTTGCCCGTGCTTTGCAACGGGACTAAATTTCAAATTTACTAAGGCATGGTCGTACTGCTGGACAGCAATGCCTTTTTGAACTTTTTATAATTTTTCTGGACAAAGCGATAATGGTTTTGGGGGGTCAATTCTGAGACATTTTTCGCTATCTCTTACCGTTTTGGCTAAACAACTCCGGACAAACAAACATAGGTATAGGTAGTCCTTTTTCTGTTTTATATTGTATAGAGATAAAGATTAGTTGTAGGGTACGTTTTCCCATCATTAAACAGTGAAAAAAATTACGCATATTTTTCGACTCTATTTTTCAACCATCATAAAATTTTACACTACGAAAATAAAAAGAAAACCTAAACAAACAAGACTTCTGAAATGTCTCCGTGTAAAATTTTACAAGGGTTGAAAAAAGTGTCGAAAATTATGGCGCTTTTTTCACTGTCACATAATTACATGTACTTGTACCCTACATAGTTAAGAAATAATACAGTCCCGGCTTTGTGTTTTTTAAGCTAAAATTTTCACAAGATATAATTATAGCATGGAAAATGTTCGAGTAATTATGAATTGTTTTAATAAAGGGTGAATTTTCCTTCTCCCGCTGTTTTGAGTATAGTGTTAATATTTTTATGTCTTTATGTCTGACTTTTAAGTCGTGGAAGAAAATGACCTCGTTCTCTAGTACACTGACCTATCTAAACTTACAATCGAACTATAATGTAGTGATTGTAGGGTTACCATTAATTATTAAAACACTTATACAATATTAAAATAATTATATGTAATGTCTAGGATTCGAAGATGATTTAACTTCCTTTTCCGACTCAAGTTTCGTCTAATGTTGAAAAAAGAGGGGATAACCCTTTAAAAAATAGGGTTATCACGTTAAAAAAATAGGGTTACCATGTTTGACAATACAAACATGATATCAGATTTTTAATAAAGCAATTAAAAAACGAGCGACGATTAAAAAAAAGCTATGCTTGTGAATCAAATCGTCTTATAGATCAATAATTGCAAATTGAGGTCGGTGACCAAATTTTACCTATAATCTATGTTTTTTTTGATGAGTATTGCGTGATGAAGCATCGATGGAACGTTGAATATGACACAAGTTCTCTACAAATCACTGGAGCTAAGCCAAGTCATGACTAGGAGGATGACCACTTAAATTCAAACCCTCGTGATGCTATAGCCACTTCTGGTCCGACCTAGGCTGGGTGAGGTTTAATTAAAGAGATTTTCTACAAATAATAATAATTTGAGTCTGACTGACAGTACTGTAACTTGAAATAAGCTCAAAAGGTTGAAGTGTTACCAACAAAGCTAACTAGGTAAGTTATCATATTTGTGTTATTCACTTTCGCCATATCACAACTACTCAAACTCGCTTTACTAGATCTACGCTAAAGCCTGGACTTGAACCACCGACCTTTAGGTTATAAGTATGTCACCTTATCAATAAAGCTAAGTATGTACTGTATGACTCACCTACGACGGAGAGATACATTGAGATGCCGATGGGGGGTGTAGTGCTGACTTGACACTCATAGATGCCCGAGTCTCGCTTCTGAGGGTACTTGATCTGTAGGGTCCAGTCCTCATTCTGCGGCTTATGTATGCAGGAGAATCTCTGGTCACTCGTGTAGGTGTAGCCACTCACTGTGAGAAGATGGATATCCCGATGTCGAACCCATGATATCTGCAACCAAAGAACAAGATTTCTTTAGAGTTAACTAAAAGATTAGACAGTGTGCTTTTGGGATCAAAAAACACAAAAATGTAGGCATGTCTAAATTAGTCATATTAGGTAATTAATCTTTTGAAAAACTAAGTATTTCTGTAGAAAAATATTATTGCATTACCTACCAGTTAATCAATGAAATAGATGTAAAAAAAGTCAGTGCTTGCTTCCTCATTCAATATTCGTCGGTATAAGATCAATAATGGATTTTCCAAGAAAATAAAACAAAACCAGGAAATCCTTGAGAAACTCTGGAACAAATAGAACACTATGTGTGTATATCATAGTTCTAGATATTTTCTTGCTATTGTAGATAGTTCTTACAATGTACCTCAACTAGCTGAACATCAGTTGCTAGCTATTCTTTACTTTATCTTACGAGTGTTTTTGAAAGAAATATACATAAAAAAGGAAGAAAATATAATATATATTGTTGTGCTATATAAAAAAAGTGCAGATTCACATAAATTATGTATATTCGCGGATTTGAATGTATTTTTTTACGTCGATTTGCAAAGAAAACAAAGCGGAATTTTTCTCCGGGATGCAAATTTCCACTTGGAACACGCGAGAACAAGGTTAAGGTAAGAGTGTAAATCTACAGGGTAACCAGAAGTAACTAGGTTAGGGATGCTGTATTTGTACAGGGTTTGTGGAATTGAAATTCAATTCTAAATATGGAGATAATACTGGATAATATTACAATAGTTGTAGGTATTATTGGTGAAACACACTTTACATATACCCCAATAAATACCGTAGACACTACATTTTTCGTTGCTGAATGAGTTGTATTAAAATCAATTGCGCTTGATTGATAAAGTGAATAGAAAAGTCATTACTATTCTACTCACTAGGCTCACTGTTATCTCAGTTTTCTGATGAGACATGTCAATGTCAAATGTAACGACTTCATGAAGATATTACAGTAGGAGGAATGCACATCACAGCAAATTTATTATTCTATAGCAAATGCTAAAAAAGTAGTTGATAATGCAGTGCGATGCAATTTTCAAAACCTTAAATGCGTTTCTTCCACTAATGTATTCTCAGTATGATTTTCTTTTCTCCAAACCTAATGTACTACTTTCACCGTTTCTCTTTTTCAGCAGTTAACTTAAGTTTGTCATAAATCATAGCTCTGCTACAAATCTACTGTGGAAAATAAACATTATTACGGTCTGGATACCCGGATATTTCGCTGTTGCAAAAGTTATTGTTGCAGTGGTGAGTGGTGGTGTGTAAGGATACTCGCTGTCTCAATTCACAGTTACTAGTAACTATCGATATCCTGTGAGATCACTGAGGTGTAGGACTGTCATATTGGTGCATGTCGTGGGGTTGAATCCATTTGAGGTCGAAAAAAGAAAGATCATGCTTTTCCGTTTTATATTGTTACCCCTATTTTGTGGTTGGTGGTACAGAAATAAAAATATATCAGAGGTATTTTTGCCAAGTCTGATGTAATTGTTCTAATACCCTGTACCTGAAGATAAACACACGGGAGAGACATTTAGGGTGGTATAGATAGGACATTTAGGCGGTATAAATAGGACATTTAGCCGGTATAAATAGGACATTTAGGCGGTATAAATTTCTAATGCCTTTGTAATGCGCTAAGTCTATATTTTTTATATATTATTTATTGTCTTAGATGGGGAAAACTAGTGCAAGTCATGACTTAAGATCTCGATTTTTTCTATTAATTTTGCCCCTTATTTACAAACAGTCTTTTAGAATTGGAAATAATCAAAATCTGCCATAGCCAATAAAGTGGTATGAATGTCACTAATTGAATATACGTATTACGTATACATATATGTAAGTATGTATAAACAAGATTTAAAAGAACAGAAAATAGAAATCCAAAATTGGCGAAATCTAGCATCCAACAGACAACAATGGCGAGAAAAAATCAACGAAAAAGTCCAACAGCACTAGGAACAGAAAATAAAAGAAGCTGAAACAAAACGACAGGGAAAACATGAACAAGAAGATCTATTTGTTTGGGAAATGTCCACTTTGCAATTTCAAAAGGGAAGGAAGAACCGGAAGACAATATGTCAACTCACACCTCACACAGTCACACCGCGAGGAAGTAGAAAGAGCCCGAGATAATAATCCGCCAAGCCTTGAATGCCCACTTTGTAACACCAAATGTACCAACAAAAGCTCATATGAGACACCGCCACCCAGCGCATCAGTCTGAAACACAAAAACTTCAACCCGTAAAAAACCAATAACTCAACACCGGCAATCATTTCCCTCTAACACAAACCCCAATACCAACACAAGTGCACCAATCAACATCATCAAGAAGAGCGTACTCTCAAACACAGTGCCCAAGAACAAAACCAGCAAACCCAAGTACATAGCTTACAGAGAACAACAAGCAGAAGAAACAACATACAAATCAAGAAGTCTCAACCAACCAAAGTGCCACTTCAACTGCTGTCAACCAGTTTCAGTGCAGAGCATGCAGCAGATCATGTCGCTCCCTCGCAGGTCTCCGTAGCCACCAAAGGAACTCAACATGCAGAACAAGATTGGAAGAAGAGCTCGGCCATTCCACGAAAAAGAGGAATTCAAAAGTGAAAAATAAATGTTATGACTGTGTATCCTAATTGCTGTCAGAAGATAGTAAATATTTTATAATTAATAAATCCGTTTTGATTTTTCGATTTTTTTATTTTTTTAACAAAAATTCAGTAACTTTTTGAGAGGTCGGAAAAGAAAATTTTTGGTTGGCATTCTGGAGCTAATTTAGAGAAGTCAAATGAGCTGTTTTTATGGATGGGACATAAACAGCTGTTATAACTTCAAAATAAACATGCTTTCAATTTATTATCCTTTTCAGATTTTTTTTCTTAGAAGTAAACTGTTTTCATGAAATTGAAGGATGAAAATTTGAAAAGTTAATGTAGTGTCCGTTACAAAATTTATAGTTTTTTTTAGGTTAAAAAAGCAGTGAAATAAATTTTGATAAACCATTTCGGCTAAAGTAAAACCAAAGGTTTCAGGTGAGTGAAATACATTTCTTGTTTTTTTTCATTATTCTCTTCATAGGTTTTTTTAGTGTTGCGGACACTACTGTTACGGACACTACTATAGTATATGTAGTGTCCATACATCCTGTATTTGCCAGTTTGAAGAGTATAAGTCAACCTACTACTAAATATGTAGTAGATATTTGTTTTATTATTCAGTACGATCTATTCATCAATCAAAAATCTAAAACTAGAATTGAAGAATTTCATGCAATTTGTCAGAAGGCAAACTTAAAGTTATGTTTTCAAAGAAAGCTAATAATCTCTACATTGCCGATGCCACAGATGAGAAGTATGTCTCATTTGATCAAGTGATAAGAGTATTACCTGCTCCTGACATGATTAAGAAGGGGGGTAGAATATTCTACAAATTCTAAGCAATATGTACTAGGCATAACTACCTATATGTCACAATTCACAAGTAGCTATCCTCCTGAGACCTGGGCATGTTTACCAGAAAGTACTGATTAAGACCTGGCGTACTTTTAAAAGTACATGGAATTTTCAAAAATTCCTGCCGGTTTTTGAGAGAAGATAGTGGTATGAAGTTGGTCGGAATATCTTATTCAGCTGTTTTGAATTGTAAACAAAACAATTTTGTTGAAAAAATCTCTTCCTTTGTAGTTATGATTTGGAGCTAAAAACATGTCCAAAAAACGTCAACTCCTATGAAAAGCAGTAATTGAATATTATTGAATTTTTGACACGTTTTAAATTAAATATATATTTCTTTTACTTTGGACCTTATCCTGAAGTTACCTCATGGTGTTTACTATTTGTTTCCTTTCCAATAACAACGACTAAAGTTGGGTGTACTTTTTAAAGTACATTGGGATTCAATCTAGTAATCAGCCAAATTTGTTTTGTTGAAGAATTGCCTATTGATGAAGGACGAACAACACAGGAAAAATGCAATCAAAGAACAAAAATCAAATGTACTCAGTGCAATATCTTTCTGTGCTTAACAAAAAAACACAAATTGCTTTCTAACATTTCATCAAAATTGATGTCAGTTTCCCACCTAATGATTATTTAGAAAACTACTTCTATACTTTGTAGTTTTAAGTACTGATATGTTTATTAACAAAGTTCTTAAACTTTAAGAATAGGTATGGAAAAAAATCTATAATTTTTCTACTTTCTATGAAAAAAATCTACAATAAAAATCAAAATTTATTGTTTCTCACTCTTTCAGTAAGTAGGTTCATCTAAAGTTTAAAATCTTGTCAAAAACCAAACACTTTTTTATATGAAAAATTTGAGTTTTTATTTACTCAGCTGTGAGGGTAATAGTAGAAAAAAAACACTGCATTGAGTCCTTATGTACTTATATAGTACATTGATATCTCTTATTTCAGGCCGTATTTGGTAATTTTCTTTGTACTTATACACTTATAATGACTTCCTTAATTATTATGAACAGGAATAAAAAATAAAAAAAAATAAAAAAAATCTCAGGACTCAGTCAGTACCTGTCTTATGTACTTTTAAAAGTACATCCAGGTCTCAGGAGGCTATACCTGTCTGGTTAACATTCTTTACCCATAATTAGGTATCATGTTTAATTTTGTTACTTTTCATGTTTCATTTTAAAAGATTCAAGTGAGAAAATTTATTTTATTTTTAATTACGACTCCTATCCCAAAGTTTTTTTTTTTTATATACAAGTACTTAGTACGTACCTAATTGATCTCAAAGTTTTCATTTTTTCTAATAAAGTAATAAAATATTTTTTGTACTAACATTTCTCATTTTGTTTTTATTGCTTTAGAGTACCTCTAGTTCATGTGTTTCCATCAAATAACTGAATAAGAGTGAAGATAATTACTATAGAACTTTTTGTAGAGTCCGCGATGTAGTGTCCGCAACATGACACATAATTTTTGGAAATGCAAAACTCAAAAATGACTCTACATAAAAAAATGAACAATACATTATTTTAAAGTAAATATTGTCCTCTTTAAAAAAAATATGACACTTTGAAGGGATTTTTTCCATGGGGACTGAACTTTACATTTAATTATAAGGTTCTCAAAAAAATCAAATAGTAAGGTAGTGTCCGCAACGGCAACAAAAAGTGGAATAACAGCTAATCCAGGAATCTTTGAGAAAAAACCTACAACTAGTTTATAAACTATAAAAATAAAGAAAATCATATGAGCAACAAAAAAAAATTCTATCTCTTTTTATTGTTCCACAAATTTGTTTTGAAGAGTAAAAATGTAGTGTCCGGAACATATGGAATGGCCGAGCTGGAATCATCGGTCACGATGCAACACCAATAACAATTATGTATAAGTTTTACTAGTGATTTCGAGTTTTTTAATTATGTTTGGAGTGGGGTTTTTTTTAAACAGAATACTGAAATTTAATATTGTGATGAGTTGAGGTAAATATTTTCTACATTGTTCTGTATGTTTATTTCTATGAATCGAATATTTTTTTTTCCTTTAGACTTTAGATCCCTCATGAGGAGAACGAAGAGAGATAGAATTGAAATTTGATGAATTTTTATTGCATCCCAGGGATCTGATCAGAATTTACAATCATACATTTCCCTGTCTGGCTAAAACTGTATGTCGTCTTTCTTTCATCTCTTCTCCATGTTGCGCTATTTTCTTCTTCTCCCATGTTCTCTATTGTATTGTTGTTATCATTATTTCGTCGACATAGTTCTGTCAATCCAAGACTCTTTCTCAATCCATTATCCTTCCTATCTTCTATCTCTTATCAAAAACATTTGGCGTATTCCTTGTGTATCCTCTAGCAATTTTTCTTTCCTATTTACTTTTCATTTCATGTTCGTTCTTCCTTCTACTATCTCTTTCTTCTCTCTCTCTCTCTCTTTCTTACTCACTCCCACTTTATTTATATCCTACAAGCGACTTTTTCTTGACTTCTATTTCTCTGAAGTTCACCAGACATAAAAGTAGGTTAGATGCACCACTTTTTGTACAGCTATAACCAAAATCCTAAATTTAAATTTGAAGTCCAGTTTATCGTATCATTGCCTTGGAGATTGAACTCTGATGGTACATGAAGGACAGTAAATTAGATTTTTACACTCTGGCAGTGTGTTATTAAGACAGTTATAGTAAAAAAAAAATAATATAAAAATAGGCCCAATGGTAAATTCACAATAGATAGATATACTTTTTCCTCAAACTAGTAGGCACAAAACGTAATACCGCAAAAACTTACAACAACATAAATATAATAAAAACCGTCATCTTGTAATTTGAGACACATATTAAGGGCTACTTTTCCTTTTTCCTATAAATAGCCTCGATGACCTATCCTTAAATTTTAATCATTCAAGTTTGCATCTCCCTCATTCTCTTTCTCTCTCTTCCTGCCGCTTTATGACCTTTTCTGTCTCTCTTTTCATTATGTATATCTCCTTCTCTAGCTTTATGTCTCAGTCTCTTTCGATTTACTTTATCTCTCTCCCTTATCTTTCTATTCTTACTTTCATTTCTCTTGCGAAAACATCTCCAGAATACAAAACATGGTACTTGTTACTGTAACAAGACACAAACATGATTATGTTGGGAACTATTTCGTCTATTAGTGGAATCCCTCAGGATGTACAGGTAATAGACAGGAAAAAGGAGTACATCTGATAATGCGTCTAGGATAACGAATAATCAAAATAGCTAAACAAGCAGATCTCCTCAATAAAGTAAAAGTGGCTGGTAGAAGGGTTTGTTAAGTAAAGAAAATATGTATATGGATTATAAAACGTAAAGTTTAAAAGGAACTTTACATTTAACTAACAAGTATCTGCATTCAACGTTGTAATCAGAGCACGTGCTATGCTTTCGTTCTGAACCATTTCAGTTTTGGACCCCGGGACAATCGGACATTAGAACTTCAAGAAAACTTCCATGTTCCCTTTTTACTTGCCTTATCGAAAGGAAAGTAATGGAATCACCCAAAATTTTCGATAGTCAGTTTTCAGTGCCAAAACACGTTTCAGAATAAAGTTTCAGCAATTGGTCCGTCTGTGTGTGTGTCTGTAAACATGTTAACTCATCAACGGTAAGAGCTGGAGACCTGAAATTTGGTATGTAGACCTCATTTATAGAGGGACGCGACACAAAACTTTTCGATGAAATCAGTACTGCCACCTGGCGGCGTTTGGCGGTTTCTGGCTAAACGATAAAAGATAGGAATTTTTTTAAGAACAACTTTTGGACACAATACTTCCTCGTGATTGTTTCACATTGTATACCTCTCTACACGTGGCAATTTTGAAATTTAATACTAAATCACTTGTATATCCAAAACAGCTAAACCGAGTTTCTACAAATCTATTACATATGGTAGAATACCGTTTTTCTTCATTCTAGATTCTACAAAAAAATCTGTATTGGCAAGTTGAATACCTCATTTTTTCACTTTTTTGTAGATTTTTTTAAAGTATCAATGTTAAATTTATAATTAATTAAAAAATAATTATAAATAGCCTATTTAAAACGACTCCTACATACACATACAAAATTTCATCAAAATCGGGTGGTACCGTTCACGAGATATAGAGACTTGATATTTGGTATGTGGACCTCATTTATACATAGAGAGGACGCGAAACGAAACTTTTCGATGAAAATCGGTGCCGTCCACCAGGCGGCGTTTGGCGGTTCATGCTAACGATAAAAGATAGAAAATAAATAGCCCATGTAAAATGATAATATATGAATATATACCTACAAAACTTCATCAAAATTGGGTCTACCGTTCACCAGATGTAAGCGTGTAAAAAGTTAGTGGTATGGTCTTTTTCACCCAGAACCACTGATGCGAAATTGATTAATTTGAACTTGTATATGTGTGCAAATTTTCATCAAAATCTGTTGAGTAGTTTCCGAGATTGGCGTTACGAGGAATATTGTTAACAGACCAACAATGAGAACGACATACCGACAGATGTACTCAAAACTAACGTTGTTCAGGAGGTTATGAAACGTCCTGAAATATGAAAAAAATTGAGATCGGAGCAAAAAATATTTTTTTATTACAAAAACGAACACAATACTTCCGATTTAGAATATTAGAAATTTCTCGGAAGTAAAATAATTAAAGTGTAGAAATTTATATTATTTACATTCCAGAGTCAATAATGTGAGGATATACCGCCTCCGGATACAAAGTTCCATATAGAAAGTTCTTCTTAGTCATTGACAAAAACTGCCCAAGTGTTCAAATATTACGACATGATATAATACAATATCATGGAAGGAAAAAAGGTCTCTGTCAAGAATTTAATATTCAAGCTTGTTGTATTCCCTATTCATGCATACCCTGAAATCCTTCATTTCTTTCTCAGTAAAGTTTTCTTTTATACCTATTGAGCCTATTTCTCAAAAAAATTATGAATATTTAACTCGTGCCACGCCGTGACATTTCAACTTTCGTCCTGTCATTTTAGTTTGAAATGTTCAGGGGGTCCTTTAATTCAATAGCCAATGTATGTAGGTACCTATGTATTTGGTAAGTCATTATAGAACTAATTTACATTTAATTATCAATCTGATTGAGGTAGATTGATAAACTGTCTAAATATTTAGATGTTGGAGATATAGAGTTTTCACTGTTTGATGGCTTTTGGATGTTGTAGAACTGTGTGAATTCAATGAAACCTTTTCATTATTCTATTTGAGACTTTGTCTAACATTGGTAATAGCGACTTTCCTTCTTTTCTCTCTTGGAAACATTCCTTTGATTTTTTATCCCTCTCAATATAACAGGAGATAGTGAGGAGAAGAGGGGAGGGGGGTAGGATAAATGGACACAAAGGTAAAGGTGAGGACAAAGAGAAATATCTGGGATTCCTTGCCTGTGGGGAGGATGGAGGACTATCCTCTCTGTGTTCTGGTTGATATATGAATCCGTTTGACTTGTTCACAAAGGATGGAAAAAAATGTATCTCGAGTTTTTATATAGAGCGACACGAAACAAAAAAGTTGATTCCTTTTTCTTTCTTTGTTCAGTTGGGGAGGAGAGGGATTCAGCAGATTCTTTATGTGACTGACAATTCTTTTAAATTTCTTTTTATTTGCTCTCGTTAAAAAGCAATAAGGAATAGTCCGAGGAGAGGTGCGGCTTAAAATTTATTGCCTGTTTTATTATTCCTTATTGTTATTTTGTACTTTTGCTTACTTACAATGTGATCTGGGTCATTCACATGAGAGTCTCCGAAGATTATGCATACTGTTGTGTTAGGAAAATTTGTGCTTTGCACAGATTTCTTTATGGTATTATACGAGGGAATATTTCAGGTTCTTTTAACTACTCGTATAACTGGTCCTGTGCACTGTTCATGGTAATTAAACATAATAGTTAGAATGAAACATCATTGTTTATAGTCATTTTTTTTACAGCATTAAATTGTTGATATTGTTCTATTTAGGTTTTAAATGCTAGATAAAATGTAATAGCTAGCCGCGCTCTTACACCACGCAAATAGCTCAGTGGTCAAGCACTCGCTTGCCATGCGGAAGGTCCCGTTTTCGAAATCCCGTGCCGACAAAAAATTGTATTCTTAATAATTTGGTTACAATTGTTTGTAAAAGATACCGTCCTGTGCGTTCATGTTGACCCAGCACCTAATTGGGAAGTATTGTGTCACTTCTCGCCCATTAGAGGGTAGGCATATTACGGTCTGGGCAGGCTACAACACAGACCACAAGCGTCTACACTAGCTCCTGTTTCATAGCTATCATAATAATAATAAATAAAAAAAACACTGCCAATTATGGACACAATACTTCCTCGTGATTCCTTCACATTGTAAACACGTGCCAATTTTGAGATTTTATAGAAAATTACGTGTATCTCCAAAACGACTCAACCGATTTTCTTGAAATTTATTTTATATGGTAGAATATCGTTTTTTATACATTCTAGATTCCACAAAAAATTCAGTATCGGCAAGTCGTGGTCCTTATTTTTTTACTTTTTTGTCCAAAATTTCGGATTTTCTTAAATATCAGAGTCAAATTATAATTAATTAAAAAATAAATATAAATAACCTATGTTAAACAATAATATGCATATTCTCACAAAATTTCATCGAAATCGAGTGTACCGTTCACGAGTTATAAGCGTTTAAGTAAAAAGTTAGTGGTCAGGCGCATGGTCTCTTTCACCCAGAACCGCTGGTATGAATTCAATAAATTTAAAATGGGACCATCTACAGAATGTCTCCTCGATGTGTGCAAAATTTCATCAAAATCGGTCGAGTAGTTTCCGAGATTTGCGCGTTACAAGGAATCGTTTTTACAGACCGACAGACAGACAGACAGACAGACCGACAGACCGACAGACAGACACGAAACCAAATTTACTCAGTAGGTTATGAAACGTCCAGAAATATGAAAAAAAATGAAATCGGAGCAAAAAAATATTTTTTTTTTACAAAAACGAACACAATACTTCCGATTTCTAATATTAGAAATTTCTCGGAAGTAATAATGATGACGTTCCGTATATCTTCGGTTCCTATTTTCATTTGTAACCAACATACTTTTGTTGGTGTGTTGATTGACAATTTTTTGCAAAGGATTCACATGGGGAAAAATTATTTTATTTATTTATTAGTGTATAATGTATTATTGTATATAGTTATATACAATGATATTTTTCTACGAATCACACCGAATATTGCAGATGATATTTATGAAAGATTCTTTTTGTACCTCCAATTTAGAAATGAGCAAACTAATAAATATCAAAATTAAACATAATTGGAGTGTACACAGACATGCTTCAGAAGAGGAAATTTCGGAACAAAAAATAGCTCCCTTAATGGAAAAAAAAGTAGATACAGAAGAAGAAAAAATAATGTGGATGTGAAATATGTGTCTCGTGGGAAATACAGAGCAGGTATTTTTGCCTTGTGCGCACAGAAGCTCTGTGAGGTTCCTATACATGGGTTCTGTGTGTGGGAACAAAGCGGGGAATAGGTACCTACGGAGTACCTGGAATTGGTCATGATGCATTTCTTAAAATAATTATACAAATTTTAGATACCATGCACTTTAGACAATGTACCTATGTTGTTGAAAGCGTTATAAACAAATTTGAAATGTTACACATTTAAATATGTTGTAAAAATTGCCTTTTTTTTATTCCTCAGTGTTTTAGCAACAACAAAAAATCTTCATATCTGACACAAAAAATCTTCATATCTGAGCTTACTTCACTGAAAAGAGAAAAATCGTGAAGTTTTGCGCTCATAACTAATTATTTAGTGGACTGAAAAAATGCAAATATACTGTCTTAGTGGTAATAGAAAAAATCGATGATGTAAATCTAGAAAAAAATCTTTCTTCATACATTTTGTCTCTTCATAATACGTAGATAGATACCTAATTTTCTGTAAATGGGTGAGTTTTTCTGGCTTTTTCTTGACATTGAATGAGAAAATGTATCAAAAATCGGTTTTGTTCTATTTTTATTTCAGAAACACAAATTATCAAACAATGAACTTTTCTATAATTAAAACTTAATCACGGTTGTATAATAAAACTTTCTATAGAATAACTCTGAGGACAGCTATCAGTATTTTATCTCTGCATGATCAATGATCGATCATTTTTAATTCCCTAGGTTTGGATGCTTGCGACACTCAGTACACGGGCGCGCAATTAGATTACCTTATCGACACGCACGCAGCGGAGTACTGGAACTCACCGGGGGTCCATCGTCCCGGCCGGTGACACAATGCTCCGCTAGTCCTTGATTGATTAAAAATGATTTTCAATTTATAAATTTTCCGCTATTCCAGATAATGAAATTCGAACCCTCTTCGTCTCGGCGCGAGCATGAAAAAGATTAAAAAAGGCTTCATTGGAAAGCACGAGGACTGCAAGGAGACGCCTTTTTTAAATTAAATTTATCAAACACTGTACATACTAGATACCTGCTGAAATGGGCAATCAATCAAGTGGAATAATTTGTTTGTGAGTGAATTTTAACGATGTTGACGTAGATTATAATGCGTGGTTTTCAACAAGTGGCAGGTAGTTCTTCCATAAAATGCGGAGAAAACGTTCAGTCTGAATCACGTGGTAGCTTTGGTTTTCCCATGTATTACACGTCTGTTCATATAGTTCCTAATCAAAACTGTTGTCCTCCGAGATTCCCGCTTAAACACTAGCTGTAGGACCGGACGTGTAAAAAGTGGAAAAACTAATTTTACCAAGTGATTTAACATGAAAAGTACACCCATTTGATGTATCAGACTCAGGGTTTTAATTGAATTCAACGTAGATAATATCAAATAAATAATAGGGGTTCTATTTGAATATTGAAAGTTGGTGCCTTTTTCACTACTTTCGGAACACCCTGTAGAAATTTCAATTCCGCCAAAAAAATTAACAAACTTGCGATAGAACTTCGTTGAAAAGTTAAAATCTTGGGCCGTTGAAAAGTTAAACGAAGAGTTACTCTGTATAATGTATTTAGCGTAAGTATCGACTAGCGTAACTATGAGGCTACTGAAGCCTCATGGATAAGAGTGCGGAATTGTAACTTGAAGGTCGGTTCAAGTTCCGGAGTCAGCGTAGATTTTATGAAGTAATTTTGAGTAGTTGTGATATTATCACGAAAGTGATTAACACAAATAATATGATAACTTCAGGTAGCGTAAGTATAACAGGCTCATTCAGTTTTTTCTTGACGTTGTGCTTGATATTGTACAATAATATTAATTATAATAATATGTTATGTATGTACTCACGATATTTTGACATTTGAAAAATTGCCTTTTGTTATTTGCTGTTATTAAATTTAAAAGAAATTATACATGCCCAATTGCCCAAGTGCATACTTGCTAATGAACATATATTACATCAATGAACTTTACACACAATCAAATGGCTTATGGCCTTACTTCAGGCTGTAAGTGAATATGCACACTTCACCCACAGTATGTTGAAATATAAAAAAAAACTCCAAAAAACCTCTTGGATCTAAGTAAAAACAATAATAATAAATTAATTAGAAATACTCTTGCTTTTTTTTTCATCAATCTTCTGCGAATTTTTATTTAAAAAAATAAATTTTAATTAGTTCTATATAACTTTTCTACTGACTGGCACTTCCTTCTTCGTGTACTAGAAATGAGGGTAGTAAGTAAGTTTGTTATATTTGTTCGTACGTAGGTGAAATAATATTTACATAGACCTAATATCTTCTTTCTTTTTTTGAAGTTCACCATTCGAGTAAGGTCCTTCGAAACACATTCACTACTCCAGTAGAATAAAAATGTGAAAGTAGTTGATGTCATTAATTTATGGTATACTGATGGATGAAAAACTTAAGACAGGGAGCTAGGAGTCCTTCAACAAATCTACACCGTTTATCCTTGAGGGTAACCGCGTGAATTTCTATCGTCATCAATGTTAGGCAATAACGATTTAGGACAAAAATAGATGACAGAGACAAAGAACGGATGACGGAGAACTTTGATTTATTTTAAGATTTTGCTGCGGCTTTTCACCGGGAATTTGAGATTAGTCGCTGACCCCTATTCTTAGGTTTTTATCTAGATGGCAACCATGACAAAATGATTCCTTCACTTGATCTTTTTTAATTAATTAAATCAGATTGAAAATTCTGTGTGGGTAGAAATGTAGATGTTTGCTTGTATAGTAATTGTATGACATACTTATATTTTATATTCGGTCGTACAATTATACATATATATTTTAATATTTTGCAATTTTTATACTATAGTGTTGTATGGAAAACACAAATCAATTGTACCTTTATTGCGTTACTTCTACCATACAAATGATTGTGTATTATGCCACAGGGAAAAGCTATTTGCATGAGTTTTCTTTTAGTGTTTACTTTTCCATCTCTCTTTTTATTTGTATTCCTATCTAGTTTCTCTTCATATCCATCTGTCTCCACATGTTATTCCAAGGTGTGTTCTAGAAAACATTAACTTACTATTATAGTATATAGTATAGAGAGAGAGAGAGAGAGAGAGAGAAGAGGAAAAGTAGGTAGGTAGGTATTATCTTTTGTAAAAGAACTAATATGCACTCTCTTTTCACAAGTGAGCCCATTTGTCAACATCCTGGCGTGTGTTATTTAATTTTAACCCATAAGTTTTATTCAGTAGTTAAAACAACATTCTCCAACCCAAGTCTTTTACTTCACTAAAACTGAGAGAGACTAGTGGAAAACATATATGTATACGACTTTGACTTCGGGTGAAGTGGAAAACATACATGGATTAGTAATGGATTACATAGGTAGATTTAATATGTTATCTTCCATATTTGTTCTGGTTTTTGCGTTTCTCAAGACCCATATTTTTGTATTGTTTATTTATGAGAAAGTTTATTCTATGAGATAATCGAGATATGAATGATTGTATGTAAACATTTTTTTATTTCTCTTCTCCTTTCAATATTTTGTTACATTATTTTGTAACTACAATTTTTGAAGATATCTATCTCTAAGTGTACGTTCTCTACGTTGCTTTCCTCTCTTAAAAATTTCTAGAATCAGTTAGTTGTTTTGATAAAATAATATATATAATGTTATTTTCAATAGCCATTCAAACATGAATTTAGCAAAGAATATTATAATCTATTTTAAGAAGTTTAAATAATTAAAATAATGTTTGCTACGCATGTCCAATTTTTTTGCAATATTATGCCCAGTTACCTACCTTTTTTTAAATTAGATAGTAATTTGAATTGCCCAATTGATGTTTCTCATGTACCTTTCTAGATTTGTTAAAAGAAATATAACTAAGGCTTTCTAGTTGAAAAAGTGCGACAAAATTTCAGACGTTTATCTTGTAGCTTTCATTTTGCACTTGCATATAAAAAACATATATGTTAGCAGCCTTTGGCAAGGAAATTTAAGTAGATTTATGTCGAGTAATTATGTATATAACATGGAGAAAAATGTTTTTGAGAGAGAAAATTCAATAGAAAAAATGTTCATCGTTATGTAAATGTGAAACGTGATTCAAGTCCCAATTGGTAACATTCAGTAAAAAGTCCCTTTTTCACACTAGCCTTTTTAACAAAATATTTTTTTGTCCATGCTAAAAAGTGAGGAAAGAAAACTTTTTCTGAAAAAAAAGGGGAGAAAAATGCTGACTTAATCTGGCGACTGACTTAAGGCTGCAAGTAGGACTAAAAATAAACATAAATCATATCGCCGCTACGTGAATATTAGGAAGAATAATACATAGAAATACCTTTTATAGAAATGGAGACCCAATAACCCATAATGACAATAGAGTGCAAATTAAACGACGTGAAATGTACCTGTATTTTTTTTGTAATTCTATAAATAAATATACCCATGTAGGAAGTAAAGTTTTTTATTTTTTTATTCTGAAATAGTTTTTTTTATTTTATTTATTCTGGAATTTTGTTCATTTTGTGATCGTTGCAGAAATAATCAACCATGCCTGAAGTAATTTTGTTGATTATGATGTACAAGAAAATTGTAAATCTATGTACACACGTAATTCTGTGTACCTGGGTTTCTTGTTACCGCCTTTTTTGCCCACAAAAGAACTCACAACAGTCCGGTGTGCATCACTGCTTACAAATTTCTCTCGCAAATTCTAGACAGTGTCTTCTTATCTAGCTTTTGTTTTATTCGGTCTCCACTTTTTTCTCTCGTTATTTTCAACTTTTGTGTTTTTGAACAAAATAGCATTCAAAAGTCTCATTTCACTATTATAATATTAAAAGTTGAGGCAAAAATTTTTAAAACTTTTTTCAGCAACAAAACCAAGAAGAATGGGTGGTTCTGATAACGAACTTTTCCTCTGATGGACGAACCAGAGCACCTATTGTATTTTTCCATTTTGTTTAAAAAAGATTTAGTTTCTGTATCATAAACATAATATATTATGTATTGTGATGTACTAATTTTAAAATTGTTATATAGTAAATACTATAGTGATATTTCACGGCGAAAGCGTATCAACAATCATCATTCGTGGACACAAAATGAAAATAATCCCCTTGAAAACACCACTGATAATTTTTTTTTGGCTTTCTTTAAAGTGACAGGGTTCTCACATGATGTGAATTTAATTTTAGAGGCGATACAGGATTTATGGCCTATAATTTATCTAAGTTCACTATCGTTTTTTCTGTGAAAAATATGTTGTATCAGTACTTTTTCTTATTTTTAATACCTGTAATCAACCTAATTTTTTGTGATGAAAGAAGATGGAGAGAGAGGAAAGTGTTGACCTCAGGTTTAGTCCCTCTTCCTCACCACTGACATCAGATATAGGGAGGAGAATACTTTCAAAACTAGAGTTTGCTGGAAATTATTATTATTATAAATGAGGGTCGAAACGTTACATGCCAGATGGCACGCGGCCAGATACCTTATTTAATATCCTCTGTCCGAAGCTCGCAAGAAGATCATTATTTCTCCTGCGTCACGGACACTCACCATCTATCGGTTCAGGTTCAGGTTACCCCATTTTATGGCTCGTTGATAAATTTTTCAAGTGGCAATGAAAATTTTCTGTTTTTTAATATGTACGTGTTAGGATAGATTTGCCGTTTGACAAGCTCCGTCATAGTTAGGAGCAACAAGATAATACTAGCTATTCCTCATAATGTGGAAGATTACTTTTATGGATTGTATTACATTCCTGTCGTGTAATTTGGGGAAAACTGCTAGGGAAGAATACTGGTTAACAATATAATTACTCTTAAATCTACAATATTGGAAGAACAAAATCAATCTTGTTGAACCGAGACTTCCCAAACCTTGGTGTGATCCTCAAAGTTGCGGTAATTTTTACATTTGATTCTAATTTAATATTATTTTATGTAAAGCGGATAAATAAAAATTAAAAAAAAAAAATCTGGTGTAAACATCACACGACTTTCCTTATCCCCCAAAAAAGAGTCGAATTCCGCCACTGGTGACTCAACGGTAACAGATAACTAAAAACCAATGCCAAATTCGTAATCAGCACTTCAAAATCATTGAATTTGATATGTCACAACCCCTATGGAGGATGAATAATAAAAAAGTTAGTCAAAGCGGGTCCCCCCCAAATACCGGTAAATTGGGGCCGAGTACCAAAAAGTTCAAGATATCAAAAAAATGATCAGAATAGACCCCTATTATTTTTTTAATCTAAGAAAATGTTGTTCTCTAAAAAATTTTGTATCTTTAACCAATTTAAAGAAGCGGCGCTTGCGGCTAGCATTTGCGGCCCTGTGGCCGCAGAATGCGGCCGATTTCAACCAAAAGTTTCGTGGTTCGTCTGGTGTATAAAATTAATTTGTGTACCAAATTTCAAGTTTCTAGCTTTTACCGTTCTTGAGATATCCTGTTTACAGACAGACAGACAGACAGACAGACAGACAGACAGACAGACAGACAGACAGACGCACGGACCAATGGCTGAAAACAACTTTTTTGGTATCCTGAGGCCATGATTCGTCCAGAAATGTGAAAAACTGGGTAGGTCAAATTTTCGACGAATACAATACTTTCCTTATTATAAGATAAGGAAAGTAATAACAATGCAAAATTAAAACAGTGTTTGTTAGGTAGTATAAGAAAATTTATAAATTTTAGTTGAAGCTCTGTTTTCAAGTTGTTCAAAAATGCCTAAAATTGTTAGTTAATATAATAATAATAATAATGCTTTTTCTTTGTGTTATTATGTCACAATTTTAGTGGGTAGCGCAGAATCATAGGACTTTACCACTTTAATTTACAATATCTTGTATTATTTTTTTGCCTAAGATTCTGCCACTGTTCGCTGCTTCACATTAAAGCAGCTACTCATTTTTCCTCACGAGGTATGAGTGGACCCCGAACATCCAAGTACAGAGCAGAAGAAATCCTCCCCCGCTGGGAATCGAACCCAGGTCATCATGTGTGCAATGCCTAGCGCGCTAACTCGCTCTGCCACAGTGACTACTCTAAAATTGTTAGTTATTTAACAAAAAATAAAAATATTATTTTTTGTTAGAGAAAGGACACCTGCTTGCGTTATGCTGCTTTTATAGTTGAAAAATATTCATTAAAATTCGACAGATAATGAGAAGTTTTCAATATTTTAATGAACTATAAAATAAACATAAACAAAATTGTTTCCATAGTGGAAAGCTAGGGGGAATGTTGCCTATATCGCACAATTTTTTTTTTTTATATACAGGGTTTCTATAAAGTCCCACCCCACGTATTTCAAGGATTGTTGTAAATATAGAAAAAAATAAAATTAATCTACATTGCTGCCCCAGTCAGGCTGGTGGGCGTGGACAAGTTTTTAACATATTAATGGATTTTAGAGATACGGGGTCGGCCGTCCTGGTTAATATCTTTATGTTCTGACCTATATTTCGTGATCCTGAATATGATATCAAAAAGGCTTTAACACCTATACCTACTGTTATTGACAATTTTGAAAAAAGTTCAAAATGGTGTGAATTATGTAACAAGTTGCCCAGATCGCACTCATCTACATTAAATCTGATTATGTTCCCTACCACGTACTTTAATACTTTTAGAAGAAAAAAAATACTGCGGAAATATTATGTACATACATTAATTTACTGTTTATCACAATCGTGATTTCACAACTGCTAATTTTTTACCATTTTTGAAGCTCGAACTACCGACCTCCAGGTCACAAAAACTTCACCTTATCGATATACTCATAACAAAATATGTTACCTATATATAAATTTTCAAATGATAGTAAAATTAATATTTTTAATTTTTGCCAAGTTTAGTAGGTTCTCCTCTGACAAGCCCGACCTCCATGGGTCAGTGGTTAAGAGCATTGGTTACTGATCCGAAGGTTGCGGGTTCGAATCCCGGTCGGAGCGGAATTTTCCGTTTCCGGAATTGCACAAATGTAAAGGTAAAGTACCCTGAAGTAATGCGAAAGCGGTTCCGGGGCACACTTACCTTTTACAAAATAATTAAAAAGAAAAAGTTTAGTAGGTTCCATAACGAATATCTCGTATGTTTGTACTTTAGTGAATGTACCACTAGGTGCAATTTAGGACTTCCAGATAGGGGGATTCAAGCAATTCTGGCAATTCATAATAAAAATATTGATACTGCATGTGCACAAAAACTGCATACTATGAAATCAAAAATTCTAGAAAATTTGTATTTTCCTGAAGTTTGAAGATATTACTTCCGTGAATTTCTATATTTTTATTTTTCGTTCATTAAAAGTAGAGATTTTTTGATTCTTTTGGTATTTTTTGTTCCTTTGTACGATTTTTTTTTTTACAGAAGTTGCAGTATGTTTTGGAAATACTGTTTTTTTTTTCACCATGAATTGCAAAAACAACGATCCTATAAAATAATAATTTAAACAATTTTGGTCAATGAATTTCCAATTTTTTTAGACAAACATGATGCCCTGTATCAGTTTACTTTCTCGTGTCAAAATGGACATCGCGATAAACTCCCATCCAAATGGTTGCATTACAGCAAGAAAGTTGCACTCAAAGTCAAGTGACTGCAGAGAGTTCGGTATCAACCAATTAACAGTTTCTAGATCATAAAGGAGTTATAAAGAGATAAAATGGAAGGTACAAGGAAGACAAGTCAACGAGATGAACGGTCACTCTGCAACAGGTACCTGAATGCAGTTCAAATTAGTCAGGAGCTCCTAATAGGAACGAGAGATGTTGCTGTAAGTGAATGGGTGGTGGGAAGACTCATGACTCAAGGATGCCAACCCAACACTTAAGAGTCTAGCAAAGGGTCTTCATACTTACCGCAGCACTGTAACTATTGAACCGAGCTCGACACTCAAGATTCACTCAAGATAAAGTTAACTGAACAGAAGAGCAATAGAGCTGTGTTCTCTTTACCAATGAGAGTTAGGATGTGTTTATATGGCAATGATAGGAGAGAAAGAGTGTGTAGATGATTAGGTGATTGATATTTTCAATGTTTTATCAAAGAAACGGTGAGTATTGGATTGGAGGTGGATTTGATCTGGATAGGAATTTCTTTTGAAAGAAAAACTGATTTGGTTTTCATCCCCTGCGGCGATGATGTTGGACAAACTATTAGTGAACGACACGTTCACTAGTTGCGGAATTCGACTTTTTCTTGGGGGGATAAGGAAAGTCGTGTGATGTTTGCACCAGATTTTTTTCAAAGGCTTTTTTTTCAAAGGTATAAGGAAAGTCGTGTGATGTTTACACCAGATTTTTTTCAAAGGTTTTTTCTGTACTGATTATTTACCTGAAATATAGACGTGTAAGTAATATAAAACTCAATAAATGATATAGCCCAACTCATTTTTATAACTATGACACAGTGGGCTGGCCATAACACTAACTATGAAACGCAACTTATTAAAAAAAAATTATTCTTTCTTTTTACATGTTTTGTTGTTGTGTTAGATGATTGTTTTTGTTGTTGTAAATAAATGAAAAAGTAATAATTTGAAGAAAAAAACTCTGTTTATAGCGCATACAAAACAGGTTAAAATTGCAATGTAATCTCACGCACTTAGTGTTTTCTATTGTTCGCTAATCCTCTCTCGAGTCTGCAAAAATATCCATGATGTACAGCTAGTACATCATATTGCACAATTGCACATAATGTACCTACCTTCATACCCGGGGGAAAATAATATGCCAAGGTAGTATAATTATTATGTATGTATATCATACGATAATTACGTAGGCCTACAGGGTATATGATACAATGTATGTATCTACAATCTATATATGTATAGTTTCATACATTGTAGGAGGTACAAGGGAATATATTAAAATGACTGTATGTTTTAAAAAAAGTATCTGGCGAGGACATCAATCAATACACGTTGATTGCCTGCCTCCCTGGCTACTCATACAGATCATTTTTAATGTTTGGGCCAAAGGTCCAATATTTGGATTTAACCCGCAATCAGTACGGTTGTGAGAGATTTCTCTCACAACCGTACGTTACAAAACCGAACCTACTGATCCCGGGTTAAGCTCTGGAGATTCAAAATCGTGCTTTGGCATTGAAAACTGATAATCGAAAATTTTGGGTGACTTCATTACTTTCCTTTCTATAATATAAGTAAAGTTCAAAAAAAAAGAGAGAATAAGAGAGAGAGAGAGTGAAATAGTATACTTATCCTTTTTTTTTTCTTTTTTTTTAAGTGAGGTTTAACGTCGCTTTCAACTGCCATGGTCATATCACGACGGGGGTTTTACCCTCCATTCGCAGGAAACTCACAAACCTGCTACTCACATTGACCTCACCCAGCCTGAGTGGGGCCGGGAAAAGCCAGCGTCACGAGAATTAGAATTTGAATGGTCACCCATCCAAGTCTTAACCTCGCTGGATGTCGCTTAACTTCGGTGTTCTGAAGGGAACCGGTGTATTCAACATGCCATCGACGCTGGCTTATACTTATCCTTTCACATCGAATTTATTCAGATATTAGAAAACAATAAAGTAGGTTAAGGTTAGATTGAAACCTTAAACAACTGATAAATGTATGGATAAGTCTGATAGGTAAAGGTACTAAAGTTACAGAATATTATCCTCCCTAAAGGTTAAAGCTCAGATAAAAGGTTGTAAACTTGTAACTATACGAAATCTGAGACTAATAAAATGAAAAGATATCTGAGATGATAAGAAGGAATGAAAAATAACCTTTACGAAAGAGAGAGATATAAAATAGGTACGTAATTTATAGAAAATAACATAATTATTGAATCATGCCGCTTTGAGCAGCAGCAATAACAAAAAGAATGGAAGCAATGGGCACTTTAGTTTGGAGTGGTGGTTGTGGGGGGCTATTTTGGGCAGAATTGGGAATATAAGAAAATGAAATTGTTCGTACTGGACCCCAGGGACAATTATTCTCCCCCAATTTCACCTTTCTCTTCCTGTTATCTCTCTTCTCTTCCCCAATCTCCCTATGTTTCTCTCTTTTTCCACTCCAACACTCCTCACTCCAGTCCTTCACCTATCACATAACATTCCCATTTTATAATTTTCCACTCACCATTTTCTTACTTTATTCGTACCAAATCTTAATCCCCTTTTATCCTTGTCTTGCCTCCTCAATTAATATCAAGTAGGTACTGATAACTCTACCTCATTAAGCTCCCTTATTCTTTGTGAATTTGACTTGTTTCTGTCTTTATTCTCTTTCTATTTTCTCCTCCTGGCATAATGCATCAGAATCCCTTTCACTACTCCTTTCTCCCCACCAACTCTCCTCCTCATTTGCTCCACCAACTCTCCTCCTCATTTCTCCCCAAATCTTTATCTGAACAGTCCCACAATTCAAGTCCTGCGGCGGTATTCACTCCTATTTTCATTCCATTGAACTCTAAAATTCCGGATACCTACAGCAAGGTCTTCGCTATGCCTGGGAATTGTAGGGGTAGAATCGGTACTATGGAGCTGAGATTTATGACCCTTTCTCAGCTGGTGGTGCTTTATGCTGTGGATGGGAATGTTTTTAATGGGAGAGGTGATAGAGGGGCTGGCTCAAGTTCCGGTGGAATAAGAATTACAAGACATGTGTGTCAATTCCTCAGGGAGAGATGGTGATATATATATACGGTTGAAATGTAAAAGTTATGTTCAATTGTACGTGCGCGAAATTTTGTTATAAATTAGAACATGGTAATTAGAAACAGCTACAGCTTTCTGTAGCTATAGAAGCAGATATAGTACGTGAGAACTATAGTGTAAGAGATTGTATTGGAAAATGTATGAAAGAGAAGCTAATAAGAGAATAAAAAAGTAAAAAGAAAGGTGTTATCCTATCAGCTCGTTCGCTCAAAGTAACAAAACTAATATTTTTGTTGCTGAAATAGTGTTATAAACCAAAGATGGACATTCCCAGACAGCAATCGACATGTTAATCTAACATCTCAAGTTATATTCCAAGTGTTACATTCATGGATCCCAACATTTGTCTGATGAATATGTAAAATCCAACTGTCCAATTAACAATCCACATGGATAACATGTTGATAAATAATGGATAAGAACAAATAATGTTTCAACAGTTGGTATAAATGTATGAAGGATCATACTATATTCAAGCTAGTACATTACCATTTGAATACAACTGCTAAGGGCATGTTGCAGTAACAAATGTGTTTCTTACATTGCTATACCACGTGGTACTTCAACAAAATGTTAATTCCACAAGTAGAATACATTTAATTTTTTCAGATGGATATTAATTGTAATTTTTACTCCTGTTATACAGATATTATTGCAACATAATGTTGATTTCACAAGTAGAATACATTTAATTTTAGCAGCTGGATATCAAATGTCAGTTTTACACCTGTTCTTCAGATATTATTGCAACATAATGTTGATATCACAAGTAGAATACATTTAATTTTAGCAGATGGATATCAAATGTCAGTTTTACACCTGTTCTTCAGATATTATTGCAACATAATGTTGATTTCACAAGTAGAATACATTTAATTTTAGCAGCTGGATATCAAATGTCAGTTTTACACCTGTTCTTCAGATATTATTGCAACATAATGTTGATTTCACAAGTAGAATACATTTAATTTTAGCAGATGGATATCAAATGTCAGTTTTACACCTGTTCTTCAGATATTATTGCAACATAATGTTGATTTCACAAGTAGAATACATTTAATTTTAGCAGATGGATATCAAATGTCAGTTTTACACCTGTTCTTCAGATATTATTGCAACATAATGTTGATTTCACAAGTAGAATACATTTAATTTTAGCAGATGGATATCAAATGTCAGTTTTACACCTGTTCTTCAGATATTATTGCAACATAATGTTGATTTCACAAGTAGAATACATTTAATTTTAGCAGATGGATATCAAATGTCAGTTTTACACCTGTTCTTCAGATATTATTGCAACATAATGTTGATTTCACAAGTAGAATACATTTAATTTTCGCAGATGGATATCAAATGTCAGTTTTACACCTGTTCTTCAGATATTATTGCAACATAATGTTGATTTCACAAGTAGAATACATTTAATTTTAGCAGATGGATATCAAATGTCAGTTTTACACCTGTTCTACAGATGACACAATGTTGATCCCAGAAGTTAAATGTATCCCAAAATAGCAGGTGGACATCACTTGTAATTTTAACTACTTTTTTACAGATACTGTTGTAAAATATCGTTGATTCCACTAGTGGAATACATTTAAGATCACTTTTGATACCTTAAACTTTTAGTACCAGCCCCACATTCACCGTAAATTTGGGTAGGCGCTTGGATTAACTTTCTTATCATTTATGCTATAAACTAGATACCTACAACATGAAAATTAAGTTAGTATAAAATGTTTGAAATGGAAAAAACCAAAACAAATAGGAGGTGTAAAATTTCTTCAAAAAAAGTACCGTATAAGAGATTATGCCGGTTATTGCATTTTATTGGTTTTGGGCGGTTCCAGCTTAAACCGCATGAGTTTTGAAAAAAATGAAAGCCTGTGATGTTCTCAGACAGTTTTACAAAAAGGTTGAACAATCTGGCTATTTCTTCGAGAACAGAACGTCAGAATATGGCGTAAAATAGATTAAATGAAAGCTTGTTTTGTTCTAAGTGGTGTTAAAGAATAAAAAATAAAGGTCATCGCGATAGATTTAAAGTTCCGGGACAAAAACTGTCCTCAAATCGGAGCCTTCCTCAAGGCAATACTTGAGAAAGGTCATAACTTGGTGATAGTTGCGAATTTTCAGGCTTTTGAATTTTGAGACAATTTCACTTCGGGTCATCTTTCATCAATTTTTTGCTGTCTCTTACCATTTCACCTAAACTATTCGGACATACAAAGATATCTTCTAACTTAATGTTGGAATAATATGTGTCAATACATTGTATACACATTATGTTCTAACATGATGTTAGAATAACATATGTTAACATAGTGTGATTGACATGTTGTTCTAATATTATGTTGTACTGACACGTGTCAAATGGTGATATTGACATGTTGTTCTAATATTATGTTGTACTGACACGTCTCAAATGGTGATATTGACATGTTGTTTTAACATGACGTTAGAATAACATGTGTTAACATAATGATATTATGTTACTGTTTCTATTGAGGTCGGCATTGTTCAACCTCATGGTTGAAGTTGGCAGGGTGGACACGTTTTTTATGGCTGGATGCCCTTCCTAACGCCAACGATTCTATTTGGTTTTAAACGTCCTGATCAGGACGGGGGTGATACCCTCCATTAGCTGGAAATCGTACCAGCTACCCTCATTAACCTTACCCAGCCTGGGTAGGGCCAAAAATGCCCCAGCTTCACGTGTTTGGAGGGAACAGAATTTTCTTATAAAAGTCTGCTCCAACTGAAGAGAGCACAAATGAGAATTTTAGAGACACACTGTCTTGAAAAAAAGTTTCGAGACATTTTTTTTTTCAAATCCGATCTAAGATTCAAAACAGATTTTTAAATGCCTTTATGAACCTTTTTCTTTCTTTAGTCAGACCCAAAATCATTCATAAAATATACGGGTGTTAGATGCATCCAAAATGATAGTTAAGACGCATGACAAAGGCGCCTTTAACACTCTCGCGATCGGTTGTACCACCGGTGGTACAAACGTGTCTACACGGAATAGACCGGTTAGACCACCGATGGTACAAACGTGTCTATATGGAATGGACCGGTTAGGCCACCGGTAGTACAAACGTGTCTATACGGAACGGACCGGTTAGGTCACCGGTGGTACAAACGTGTCTATATGGAATTGACCGGTCTGGCCACCGGTGGTACAAACGTGTCTACACGGAATGGACCGGTTAGGCCACCGGTGGTAAAATGTGTCTACATGAAATGGACCGGTTGAGCTATCGCTGGTACAAACGTATCTACACGGAATGGACCGGTTGAGCTATCGGTGGCCAACTGAGATCATTCATTTCAAGCCTGCTTGTACCACGAGTGGTACACCGTATCCGTATCTCATAAGATCAATGTATTATACAAAACAAAACAAAATCTACTTAGGAGTAAAATCCGGTCCTACGCAGCGACCTACCCCCAGAGCACCACACCGGTACTAAGGGGTGGAATGCGGAAAATTGCAGGTCCCCGGTCGCGAGTGTTAATTATAATAGTTGCCACAGAGTATAGAGCAGTTTTTCAGAATGATATTGCCTGGTCATTGGATCAATATTCAAAGTCATAACACAGTGACAAATTTTACATGATTGAATTGAAAACGAAAAGTTGCCCTCATGCAAAGGCAACACTGGGGTTTAGAAAATTAATATAAAGTGGCAACACTGGTGATCAGGTTGACTTGCAAAAAGCAACAGAACTGTCAAAATTCAAAATTTGACAGAAGTTAACATGTAGATATCACTTGTTACCTTTTGTGATATATGTGTTATCCATGTGTTATCATCTGTTTTTCGGTACCCGGTTCATCATTCCATGTTTTTCCGTTACAATCTTACAATACATACAACTGTGCCTCGTCTCGTGTTGTGCTTGTTCGTTTCAATTTTTCAAATACAAAATGTCAGCTTTTTACCACATTGTTCAATTCAATGATGGAATTCACAGCATTCCACAAAATTGGATCTCTAAAGACAAGACAGAAGCATACTGGCCTGAACATATCACTTCACTGTCTAAACTAAATCAAGCAGTGAAGAACTGCCAGCCTGTGGACCTTTGCTCCAAAGTAGAGAGGTGGGTCAAACATAAAATAATTAAAATCAAGTGCTCATCAGGTAAGTTTTACTCTCATCTTTTTACAAATCCACACAACCTCTCATCAAATAGATTTTATGACACTTTGTCTTCTTTCCCTTCACCTTTTCTCAAAACAACTTGGGGTTGACATTTTTACTTTCTATTACCTATAAGGTATGAGAAAGTATTGTATTCAGTCACATTTTTACAAATTGAGCTGATAAAATTTCTGAGTTAGGTCCATCAATCATGATAGCATTGAGTGGCCATTCCAATTCTGATGAAAAAAATAACCTAACCAATTCTGATGAAAAAAATAGCCATTCCAATTCTGATGAAAAAAATAACTTAACCAATTCTAATGAAACTTTGACAGATTCTAATTCTAATTCGCCAGATTCGACAATTCTAATGAAATTGTTTTTTTAAATGATCTAGGCCCTAAAATTTAAATATTTAAAATTACCATATTCACCCAAATAGAGGTGTTGTGTTTTGTTGAGTTTGAACAAAGGTCTTAGCTTAGGTTTTCCAGAGTGAAAATAGAAAAGCTCAAATTTTTAGAATAATATTTCTTACATATGGCCATCAATGTACAAATGATACTTTCTTAAGTTATGTCAAGCTAGGTTAAGATTTGGGTTAAAATGGCTTTTTGAGATAATAGCTGCAATATTTGTTCAGTCAAGCTCAAATTTTCAGAATGTCTCTTACATTGGCCATCTATGTACAATTTCGAAATGACACTTTGTTAAGCCAGGTTGAACCATCTTAAGATTTCGGTTTAAATGGTTTTAGCTGCAATATTTGTCCTATCAAGCTTGAATTTTTAGAGTATGTTTATTACATGCTTGTGTACAATCTGAAGTGAGTCCCTGATTATTTTGATCATCTAGTATCACTTAACTCGTATGAGATGGCGTGCCCACCGGTGGGTCACATTTTTATGTCTTCATTAGAAGGCGTGACCACCAGTGGGTCACATTTTTTTTTCTTTCAATTTCCCTTGTAGCTTGACCCACCAGTGGGCACAGATAATTTTTGATTAATATATTTTTGTACTCGCCCATCCCAGAGGATAGTTTTTACCAGGTGGAATTTTGAAAATCAATTCAGGTCAAAAGATATGACATTTTTACTGTAACCTCTCTTTTGTGATTTTCCTCATATAGGTCTTGAGTATATTTTACCCATAAAGGTATTAAATTTGAATTTTTGATATGAAAAATCTAGATATTCTTTACTTAAATTAACCAAATTAACTTACCATTCCTTCAGGTAACTCATTTTAGCTTCCAAGGTGCAGATTCAGAGGGAGAACTTGTTCAAACTCTTTGCCGCATGTCTTTTACAGACAATTTTCTCACAACATTCTCATGGCTTGGATCTCACGGGGCAAAGAAAGCATTCAAGGATTTGCAAAGCTATTTTTGGTAAGCATTGGAACAGTCAAGGATATGTAGCATATTTGTAAAGACAAAGCCCTCTAAGAACATTAGTGTTAATTAGAGCAATTTTAAATTAATAAAAAGGAACCAGGCAAATTATTGGGTAAACAATGAGGAATAATACTTATCTCTATAAGATGCTTCTCCAAAGTTCAAAAACTTGGAGAATTTTTATACCGTGCAGAGGTATTTTTGGGAAATGCACAAGTTCTTGTAAGGTTGGGTAATTAAGTATTAGGTATGATTGTATAATGTCTGTGTACATTCTGCTTATATGTTTGTCTATTAGTCTGAATGTCTGTCTGTATGTATGTCTGTCATTATCAATAATGTAACAGTACTTGTCTTTACAATTAAAATGCCACCTAGTTAATATCCGTCAAGTAATTACATATGTGATATTTTCATTTGGCTATTAGTCTTAATTCCATGAATCATAAATGTATGCTTGTCATTACTGACCAATCTTGGTACTATATTTTATTCTTTATTTTTTTCAGATGGAGTGCTTAAGTGCACACTATTCACTGTAACAAACACACGAATAATTGAAAAACCTATAAGGGTGTATACAAGCCAAGCAAAAAATAGAATTAAGTTCAAGAAAAGACGAGCATCAACTGCAAGTGAAACAGATTCTCCAGCAACACCTGCAACACCCACCTCTTCCTTCTCAAATGCCTCGTGAACTTGAAGTTTGTATAAGCTGTTTCATATTCTTCACTTACCTATGTAGAACATGAGTGTATAAAGGCAGATACTTATTTGCTTTAACCCACTTATTGAGTTGAGTAAATTGAGATGAAGTCCAACTTACTTACAACATTTTACACAGATAAACATATTTACAATGCCAATGTTTTGTTTCCAAATAATATTTTTGAATGTTGTGTTTCACACATCTTAAACCAGCATATTTTGTCATCCCTCTGAATTAATATTGGTAATTTACAATTCAAAAATTAACATTTACTGATCCTCATTAAAATGCCTCGGGAGGGTTGTTCAAGTAGAACATCCCAATGGAAACGGTCAAAAGGTATCATCAAACATAAGGAAAACAAAACTAGACCATTTAATTTTAAAAGAAACATGCGTAATAAGTTAAAAAGAGAAATACAAAAAAAGAAAGGACACCCTGAAAATCAGAGCACCTTTAATTCAACATTAGATCACAATGCAACAGAAAATTTATCTGAAAATATTTGCAACACCATTAATTCATCAGTGATGGATAACAATTTTACAGTAAATGTTGTTGAAAATATTATTGACATCATTGATTCAACAATGATGAACAACAGTGCAACAGAAAATGTTTCACATTTATGATGACTTTAAAAATTTTGGACCTTTGGATGGTTGTAGCTGCTTTTGTTTTGAAAATTTCATGCAAATTATTAAAAATAAAATCAGGAAACCAGAAAAACCTTTGGAACAGCTTGTAAATCGATATAGAGAGCAGCCTTTCAAATTCCATTATCAGAATGTTAAAGATCAGCCTAATCAGATACTCCTAACAAAACCTGTTAGTCAACGGCATACCACAAACAACACAAATGAAATAAGTCAGACTACATCTCAGTTCACTCAATTGAATATTCATGGATTTTCCTTAAGAACTTACACCACATCAAAAAAAAACTCTCATTACATTTCCAAAGAAAAGGAAGTTGTACAAATTCATGCTTTCAATTCTAATTCTGATCGAAAAATTGAAATATTTGGATATTCTTTTCAAACAACTGATTGGTTTGATAAACCGTGTAAATCTGGTTTACTTGGTATTTTCGAACTTGGAGAAATGTCCCCTAGTCTGAAAATATGGGGCACAGATGACGTAGACAAAAAATGTCTAATTCTATCAAAAAATGACATCACAGATTCCTCTTTCTAACTTAGACAATGGTTTAGGAAAATCAAATAAGTCTTAAATTAGACCTCAGTTATACTTCTCAAGTTTGCCTTGAAAAAGGTTTCTGAATTGATTTGGGAAATACATAAATAATAAAGATATCATATTTGTGTTAATCACAATGTGATGTCACAATTAATCAGACTTGCTTTACATAAATAATATTTTATCCATCATTTTCATTTTAATGTTGTTATAATAATATGTTCAAGCATTATTTTAGTTATTTTATACCTGAATTGTATATATATTTTTGTTCTTATCATTATTATTAGTATTATTATACCATTGATGGTGGGAAGTGAAATCATTTCAAAACAGATCAAATTAAAAATATCTTGATTTCCATTTTCTTTTTCTAAAGAGAGGAGAAATAAACCTAGATGGAACCTATAAACTTACCCGCGACATTTTGAAATTTCAACTATCATTTATGTCTTTTGTTTGTTTGTACTTTGAAACTTTCTTTAGAGGGATGAAATAGATCGAAAAGTGAAACTCTAGATTGGTTTTTTGCTTTCTATTTAAAATTCTGCACCAACATTTGACCTTTTTTAAAACCTGTTTTGTTTTTGTTTTTTGAAATTTGGTGCTATGTTAAGAGGAAAAAAAATATCCACCACTGGTAAATCAAAAGTTAGCTGTAGTTTTATTTTATTTCAAGGAAATCAAAAGAAAGTTATTCCCACCATTAAGCCGATTTATTTTTTTTTAGAATCACTTTGTAAAATAAAACATACCTAGTGTGTGAAAGTGTATCATTAACAATGCTATAAAACAAAAAAGTTGTTGCTACACTGTGCAACAAAGATTTAGCCCAATGCCCAACTTTATTTTTATGTATAATACAGGGTGTCCCACCAAAGTTGGACACCCTGTATATTCTAGGATAGGATTTATTCTTTTGTATACTGAGTTGTAATGTGCAATCTGTTTTTGTTTCTTTCTTTTCATTGTATCCTAGATTTTTTAAAATGAAGATTTTCAATTATATGCATCTTGTCGGAATACTTTTTATTCCAGCCATGGTTTATTTTCTAATGTTTTTTTTTTCTTTTCAAATTGCTCTTATCCAGTTTTCTTCCAGGTATGGGGTGCAATATGGATATAATTTGTATCCTAACAACATTTTTTCATCTGTGGAAGGGTTATATGGACGATACATGACATTGTAACAATAGCATTCCACCTATAGAAGGGTAATATAGATGTAACATGTCATTGTAACAACATTAATTCATCTGTTCCATTTATAGAAGGGTAAAATGGATTTAATATGGTATTGTAACAACACTTATCCATATGTAGAAGGGTAATATGGATTTAACGTGCCATTGTAACAATAGTATTCCACTTATTGTAGGGTAATATGGATGCAATATGGCATTTTATCATCAGTAGTCCATCTATGGAAAGGTGATGTGGATGATACATGACATGGTAACAATAGTATTCCACCTATATAATTGTAGTTTGGATGTAATATGGATAACACATAAATATCAGATAGTGAGTAATTGTTATTCAACTGTTCTCACCTTGTTATCTCAATGTAAAGGCATTGTGTAGCCAACATTTTAGCTTTGAAAACGCGAAAAGAGGGGAAATGATGTTGGACCAACATGGTTTTGTTTTTAATAACACATCAATAACACCAAATAGGTGTTGCAATAATATATCAGTAACATATGAGTAACATATTGTTACCTTATTGTATATGTTGGTCTAACAGATGGAAAACGTTCAAGTAACATTCAAAATTGCTGTCTGGGTTTGAAATGAAATGCCTAGCACGTTCTTTTCGCTGTTAAAGAAAGTGGTACTTATTTTCGTGTTTATCTGGTTGTCTGTGAAGTTGACATCATGGAAGGGAAATATTTTTATTTATTATTATGAAACAAATTCACAACTTAAGTTCTAATTTTATTTTTAAAAAAATTACAAAGAAATCATACATGGATACAAATTTACAAATATGGATGTTTTTAGAAAATACAATATTTACAAGTCAAAAAGCATAGAAGAAGAGAGATATTAGGTGTACTTTTCTATTTAAAAAAAAAAAATTAGGTTCGGTATTTCCAAAAATTTCCATTTTACTCCCAATATTTTCATTTTAGCTTTCCCACTATTCGTGAAATATACGTTTCGGTACTTTTAAAGATAAACAATAAACTTAACATATAAAAGAACTGGAAGCAAGAATTTTCTAAATCTATTTTGGTTTACCAAACTGGAAGAAGATTTTTCCTCTTCCAAAAGAAAAATTATTTGCTGCCAGTTTGTTCATTTTATTCCAGTTGCATCCACTTTGGTTAGAAAGAAAAATACGGCTACTGATTGATTCCCAACATACTTTAGTGAGAGATATCGAAACTAGCGCGATTCGTTCCAGAATGTGAAAGAACAATGTGCTAGTATCTTCGAGATGCCTCCTATTTCAGTGGCGAGATATACAAGAGGCAGCACTGTGATCAAGATAGTTCATAATAATACCAATAATATCGCCTTATTTACACTGCCCGATTGAGACTATTAAAGTCCCATTATTCCAGCAGTAAGCCCAAGACATATTATTATGTGGTAAAAATCCCAAATGGGAGGAAAACTTGTCATGTCCCGGATGGGTTTCGAACCCACGACCTCTGAAATCTCTGGATCCACAGAGTGCCGCCTTTACCACTGAACTACCGGGACAGACTCAGTATTTGTTACGATTGTGCCGTGCCATAAAGTGTTTACCTAGTTGTTTACGTGTTTATTTAATAAAGTGAATTATTTTTACGATATTTACTAATGAGAAAAAAAGGACACATTGAAATTATATTGTCCTTTTTAATGAGAATACATAATATACACTATACAGGGCCCGCCAAAAAAAAAGGAGCCACTCGAAATATCTAGAGAACGGATAACAATTTAAAAAAAAATACCAAAAACACTTGTACCATTATATCGAGGGGAAACCTTTTTTTATTAGGTTTTGGTTTTTTTATGAATAATAGGGGCGGCCCTAGGGGGTCAACTTTGAAATTTTAAATGGAACTACCTATTTGTAATACATATCTGTAAATTAGTTGACCTGGCACGTATCTTAAGACATATCGTACATTTTAATTATTTTTTTGTTAATGTTAAATACATGTTTTTCCATAATATATTGTAACGTGCAGGATGGCTAGGGATAATTGCTAATAAATCATTGCTAATAAATTTCAATTTTATCAAGGCAAATGGAATCCATTTCTGAGAATTCAACTTAAACAATGGTAAAATTCCAACAGCATAATTATTATAGTAGCATCGCAAATGGATCTTCCTGGCTGGTTATCTATCAAGCTCGCCGGGAGGCGAGCGCTCGTCAAGTAGCGCCAGCCACCCGGCCTATATTAACACGAAACAGAGTTTATATGTATTTTGTTTTATTGTTTTCGCCCACTTAACGCTAACTTTTATCAATTTTTATTTCAAATTCGTAATGAGACGCGAAAATAGATTGTGTTTCACGAAAGCGCGAGGTTCCTACGTACAGTTAAAGTCGTTTACTGGCCACGCCGAAAATCTTGAATTTCATGAAATTATTCATACGGGTTTTTTTTTTTTTTCTGTCAAGGGTACAGCAACGTGTGCTTATCGTGGAAAAACGTGAGATACGTTTTTGAAAAGGGAATTTTTATCTCTGCATACCTTTTATAGTTTCAAGTATTTATTTTTTATAGGATAGGAGATATAGCCTTCTAAAATAAAACGGGAAAGTTGCACAGAGCCGCCCCTGGTTATTTTGGAGCTGCGATTGTGGTATTTTTCGAAAGGCCTTATCATAGGAAAAAATATAAAAAATATAACTAAAGTATTACACTGGACCAAACTTGAGTTATACCCTTTGAAAGGAATACTTATTATGGAGCCCAGAGCCGTCTATTATTATCCTAGAGTTGTATTTCTGGTGTTTTTAGAAAGGTCTAGTCAAAGGAAATGAGATCACTTAATTTCAGATGGTTGAAACAAGTAGAAAAGTATTTAAAGCCATCTAAAGAAATATCTAAAATGAACCCTGGAGCCACGCCTATTTATCCCAAGTTGATGACTGAAGGTTCTTTCTAAAGGTCTAATTACGCAGAAATATACTACGATAAAAATAAAATGTTAGAAAAATCAGCGACAGTGTGAGACATAAAAATCAAAAACTGAAATAAGATTTATGAGAGTAACAAAAAATCTTCGCCTCACATAGAACTTAAAATATGGGTGGGATCCAATCATCTTTGCTTCACCCAAGCTGCCAGCAGACTAAGTTATCAATAAGGAATAATAACGTTTTATAACTTCATTCAGAGATTTCTACATCAAGAGGTAAACTAGGTCTATATTATGAGAAGTGTATAAAATATTGGCCAGTAAGAGGTAAAATATTGATTAAAATAAATCAAAACAATGATAAATTATAATATGTATTGAGCAGTCTCTGTGGTCGTCGACTGGTGTAGGTAAAACACAAAGTTTGCAAGGTGACCTGGGTTCGAATCCCGGCTAGGTATAATTTTTTTTTACTCTGTACTTTGGATGTCCGGTTTTCTGGTGAGAAAAAAAAACAGTAGTTGGTAGTTTGAGTCAACCTCCTATGACCGTTTAATTTCGAACGAAGTGAGTACCTATGGTTTAACTCGATCAACATTGATTTGTCACAATCTAATTATCCATCTACCTATGTATGTAACATTGTAACATGATATAAGTTGCATATTTTGTCCAATCGAGCTGAAATTTTCAGGGTATATTCCATGGATATATGCTTGCTTATTAATTTATAATTATTAAATGTATTATCTAGTATAATGTCTCACTTCTTCTGTTTATACCTACCAACTGATTATGCTGAATTGACACCATGTTTAGTAACTCGATGTTAGGCAAATATATGGGTCAACATTTCTTAGAGCCATAGTAAGAGACAATTTCGGAACATACAATAATACTCGGCACTTTCATTTCCCTCTTTATTTTACCAAGATCGAAATTCCATCTACCTACCATGCATGTACTTAGGTACATATTATAATTAAAATTGTATTGTAAACAAAACCACTAAACAAAGTTGTCCGTTATTTAACGAGGTCATAACTAATTTTACAATACAAGGTTAAAACACTAGTTGATTATTAATGAATTATTGTTAATGGATTTTAAGATTAAATAGGTATGTTTTTTTCTTCATTATTACTGGTTGAAGTTCCACAAAAGAAGCACCAATTATCACACCAAACTCATTTTAAAACGATTGTGACCAGTTGATTGTATTTGGTTTTAACGTCCTGATTTGAACTAGTCAGGACGGGGGGTTTTACCCTCCATTCGCTGGGAATCGTTCCAGGTACCTACATTTAACTCGCCCAGCCTGGGTAGATTCCAGACTGACGTGTTTAGAGGGGAAAAAATATTAGAAAAGTCTGCAACAACTGGGAATCGAACTCGAAATGTCTGAACTACGGGCAGTAGTTACAACCATTACGCCACGGAGGCTGGCCACTGACAACTGACAGTCTAAATAAAGCATTTATTTTGATCAATGCTTTTGTATTATGAATCGTAAATTACATAGATCTCATTCAAAATTTACAAATATGTACCTACATTATAAATATAAATAAAAAAACACTGCTAATTATGGACACAATACTTCCTCGTGATTGTTTCACATTGTATACACCTGGCAATTTTGATTTTTTCGACTAAATCACTTGTATCTTCAAAACCGCTTAACCGATTTTCTTCAAATTTGTTCGACTAAATCACTTGTATCTTCAAAACCGCTTAACCGATTTTCTTCAAATTTGTTTTATATGATAGAATACTATTTTTTCTACATTTTAGTTATTTTTGTTCACAAATTCATACTTAAATTAAAAAGGTGCAAGCCTTATTTTTAATAAATGTATCTTTTTATTTCTTGATTGTGATGATGATGATGATGATGATAATAATAATAATAATACATTAACATTAATAGTAATTTTAAATAAAAATAAAATCTACCTTACTAGACTTTTAACCTGGAACTTGGAGTTCAAGACCTCATTAAAGGCTAACCATCAATTTGGTATTTTATTTAGTTTGGTTGTTAGGTGGTATTCTAATGACAAGACTTTGTCCTCCACAGTTAAAATAATTTAGACAAATCTTATTACTATACTTACTATTGATAAGAATAACGTACCCGAAAAGTACCCAAAAAAAACCGGGTACATTTACAAAAGTACCCGCACCGGGTACATAATAAAATTAGGTACCCGCACCCATACCGGGTACAAAATTTTGCTAGGTACCTGTACCCGTACCGGGTACAACACTGGCGACGGTTTAACACACTGGATCCGCATACCGTACTGGGTACCGATTTTATGAAATACTCGGTATTACACACTGGGACCGAGTACCGACGTATCGTACGTAGCAGGCGGGTACCATACCGGGTACCGGTTCTATGAAATAATCGGTATTACAATAATACCCAAATACCCATCTCTAGAACTGGGTAGAGCAGAGAGAGGTACTTCATTATTCCGATATTATCTATGAATAATATTCAGGCTGTCGGTGTCCTAATATTTTTCTTTTTGTCTCGTAGAAACAAGTCTTCTATTTGAAACTTCTTTGTCAAACAATTGGACGGTTTAGGGAAATGTACATTATTGAATTCAGGTTATAAAATAGGAGGTGGAGCTTCTAATCTATTGAAACACTTGAAACTAAAACACAAAACAAATTTTGTGAATCGAGATTCGTCTCCTGTAAACATTCTGAATGCAAAATTGTGAGATTTAGATTTGAAGAGAATGCCGAAGGCATTATCACCACCCTTGATCAGGCTTTGTTTATATTTATTTCACCATGTTACCATGTTCATTGTATATAAAAAAATGTAAATAAAGCTTGGTCCAATTGTTTATAAATCCACTATTCCATTTACATCCGCTCGCAGAATCTCAAAAACCAAGTACAAAAGAACCTCGGTAAATACTCGGTACTTTTATGTAATCGATTACTGAAGTACCGGTTCTATGAAATACTCGGTATCACCCATCTCTAATTATTACCAACAATACTGAAACGGGGTACTTTTCTATTAATGAATCTAGCAGTGGGTTTCAAAATTTGAAAAGATCAACAAAATTGCTGAGCGCTATCTAGTGCCACTCAATAAGGAATACACCTGTTATCTCAAGATTTCTCCTCTCTCCAGCAAGTACCGTGAAATATTCTTTCAGCATCTTTTCAAAGTTTTTTTTCTATCATTTTTTTTCTCCTTGAATTAAAAGATCAACATCCTTTAATTAAAAGTCTTTTTTCTTTTATCTGTTGATTGTTGACCAGTTTTCATTTCATCTATCATATGAAAATCAATTAAATCAAAAAGTAGTGATATCCCCCAAAAAACTCTTCGTGTAAAAATAGTCGTCAAGTGTTGGAATGATTAAAAAGGACTGATATCAAAAACGTCAATTTTCTATGTTTGAAGGAAATATTTTTCACGTAATAAGTCTCTTGATAATTCAACCAAAATAATATCCTCACAACAACAATACACCTTTGAGCAAACTTCGATTTGGTATTTTGAGAATTTAACCAAAAAATAGCCACACAACAAAACAATGCTCTTGTAACAACAATCTTGCATAATTACATAACCACGTCCTTGACTACTGCACACTGTTTTGTTAGCAACGTACTTCACATACATTTCAGAATTATCAAGAGACTTATTACGTGAAAAATATTTCCTTCAAACATAGAAAATTGACGTTTTTGATATCAGTCCTTTTTAATCATTCCAACACTTGACGACTATTTTTACACGAAGTGTTTTTTGGGGGATATGTATAACTTCACCATGGCGAGACATGACCACGAAATATCCTTGGTTTGGTAGGTCCAAGAATATTCAAAATATTCTAGAGAAAACGAGCGCAACCAAACCGCAAAGAGCGATCATTCCATAATGCACGTGGACAATTTATTTGATTGAAACATTTGAGGCAACTATTATTAGAAATCAAAAATGAAATTTGTGATACCACGAGTGGCGCAATCAGATTGGCGGTGGGCTGACTTTGACGTTAACCTGAAGATGTCGAAGAAAAAATATCGACCACCTTAAACGAATTAGTAAAACGCCATAATTAATTAAAATAAATTTTAAAAGTCCTTGCTTGAGCCCTCTAGGGTGGAATTAATATGTGACATTTTTTGAAAAATATTTACTTTTCTGGGAGAGTATATCTCGATAACGGTTGAAAAGTTTTCAAAGAGTAGCGAATCAAAATACTTCAAAAATTCACTTTCTGTAAGTTTCATCGCACAATTTTTTTAGAAAAATGTGTCGTTCTTGAGGTTTATTGGAAAATACAAACAAATTTACCACATTTAACGTCTATTAACCCCCGTAACTCCGTTTCCTCCCATCCTAGACGTCAGGACTTTTAGTATGTTTTCTCACTCTTTTTAACAAGTATTCGAAGGAATTGGATGCATTGTCTCTGACGAATTCTACAAATTATTCCTTCACTGGCCTAATGTGAGACCACGCCATCCGAAAATTGTTCTTATAGCAATGTAAACAAGCTTGTAAATAATACAATACGCCCTTAAACAGTCTACACCTAGAATAAACACTCTTCGGATCTCTGAAGAGTTTTTTGGCCAACAACTAATTAGTTTTCTCGAGAAAAAAATGAAAATTCAAAAATCTCGTAATCTATTAGAGTTTTCGAAAAACTAATAGAATAAAATAAATCGTCTTTATTGGTGATCTGACATATAATTTAAATATTTTTAATATCCATTTGTGACATTTTTGCTATTTTACCCATGAACCCTTGGTTTAAGTTTTGTACAATAATGAAATATGATTTTTTATTACTTTATATTATAGTTTTAAAAGAAATTACAAATATTTTCACTATAAATTTTGTGATACAGGGTTGGACGTCCTGCGTAATATCCATTTATTTTGACCTATAACTCGTTAACCGTAAATTATGGAGAAAATATTTCTTGTTAATAATATCTCCTTATGACAAGCCCTTTTGAAAAAATTATAACTCGACATACTTTGTTGATATTAGTTTCTGGTCGGTTTCGTCAGCCACCCGGACGAAAAGTCCGAAAATTTTTAACAAAAAAACAAATCCAGTTTTAATTTGTTCTGGAATTTACGGTCAACGAGTTATAGGTCAAAATATATGGATATTACGCAGGACGTTCGACCCTGTATCTCGAGAACGGTAAGTTGTAACTCACTGAAATTTGTTGTAATGAACTTCTCTCTATCAGACCTTTAAAACAATATGCCATAAGACATACCGTTCTATTTAAGATTTTAAAGTTGGTCCATGCCCAGCCTGACTGGGGCCGTGTAGGCAATTTTTTTTTTTTTTTGGCTGAAAATAATCCTCCTAAAAATTAAGGAATTGCTGCGTTTTCTTGTATTTTCAGCCATTCTCGAGATACGGGGGGTGGGGTGAGACTTTATGCTCACCCTGTATATAATTCAGGACCTCTGGACCACGGAAGTAGGCACAACACCGCAGAGACGTATTACTTATCAATGAGTAACTTTTTCAATCCATAAATTGCTCCCTTTATATCAGATTTTGCGTCAGCACTAAGTTATTAAGCACCACACATATCTTGGACTTTTATCTCAAAGTGGACAGTTTTATAATGAATACCATTACCACTATTAAATTTGCCATTACTCTGTGAAGAACTTACGTACACATAATTAAACGTATAGAGGATACGTTTGCAACATCTTGTGCAGAAAAATGTTCAGACAAAAAAGAAATGACAAAAACCTCTTGATTTCTCTTGGGAATTACTCCTCCTCCTGTTCCTCATTCAACCTCGTCCTTAATCCCCTCAAGGTCCTCCCTACACCCTCTGTGAGACCCGAGACTGGCGTATGAATAAATAAAGCAAAGATGATCCCGAATACCTCCGTGGCGGAGGTTGTGTCACTTTGAGATGGGAGAGTTGGTTTATTCAACAATAAGAAAAACTTTTTTGAATTTATTAAATCAGATAATCAAAAAAATCAATTCATAACAGTTTAAACAGTAATAAATAATATAATTTGGTAATCTACTGACTATTGACGGTCTATTATTTCCCTCAGAAAAAGAAACCACTTAAATTTTCACAAAACAAACCTGACCACCTGAGAAAATAAAATACTTTCATTGTGTTGATTGAAACTATCGAAGTATGTTGCTTGCACCGCTCCTGGTCAATATTATGAATGGTTAGTGTCTTCCATCATATTATGTATTAGAGTTTTCATATTGTTATCTTAAAGCCAAACGACTCTTTGAAGTATGAAACTATCAAGTAAGTTTACTATACATCAAGATAGACTAAAGAGAAAGAAAAAAGAACACAACGACTTTGAACAAATCCAATATCCATTCTATCTTCTCGGAGTCCTGGGTCCCCTCTCTATTGCAACTCTATTCCCTGCCATTCATAGAATGTCATTTGTCCACTAACTTGTGAACAGAACCGTCTGATAGAGCTTGTGAAAGTATTATGATAGCTGTCAGATATTTATGTTGCGACATGATTGATAAAAAAAATGACGTTTCTCTCATGACGGTTATGACATGTACGTGTCATCAAGCAGGCGTCTCTTCTCTTTTCCCTACTGCTCCCTTTTTCTGCACTTGCAACACTTCTATTCTAAAATTTATCGTTCCCTCATTGCTAAATCAAATGAAGTTATTTTATTTAAATCGATATTTTCGTTCCCCAAGATTAACATGACAGGAATAAATGAGAGAAAGAAATTAAAATCAATACCAACAGTTTCTTTCCAGAATTCGTTGATTCGAGAGTTGGCGTAGGTACCAAATTTAATTATTTGGTATACCAAGATATACTGAAAACAATTTTATTAAGCGTTGCAAAACTAGAATTTTGCTTGATTACAGGGAAAACTGCCCCAAGACTTGAGAGGAGGTCAATCTTCTTGTTGTTCAAGACGAACACCAGGATCATCTCTGGCTCTGGTGGACAGTGTGAGGTTTAGGCACTGAAAACGATGTGCCATACCCACTAAACATTCTCTTCTCTAATCTCAGTACCCTGGAACTGTTGCATAACATTAGGTACTTCAAGGTACGAGATGATAGACTTCTAATTCAGAGACCTGCTTCCTTCCTTATTACCATCATTCTGTTTTCTTCTCACTACTTCTTGTAATATTTTTTCTGTTGCGTTCCAGTTATTTTCATTTTCCAACATTACTCTTATTATGTTTTCCGGTGTTAGAATCCTATTTGTTAGTTGCATGCATGTTGTCCTTTGTTCCATAAACCTTGGGCATTGGAAAATAGCATGTGCGGGGTTGTCCTTGGGAATTTCACAGCATATGCAAGTCTCATTTCTTACTTTTTTTTTTAATTTTGAACAGATAGATCCCAAAGCTTCCACGTTCGGTGAGAAATTGGCTGGTTTCATATGTAAGTTTTACCGTGTTTCCTATCTATCCATTCTTCTATGTATGTCAGGTATAAGTTTTTTCGTCCATTGGCCTTTGTTCACTTCATTCTGTGATTTCAGTTTCCATTTTTCAATCATTTCTTGTCTGTCATCCTCTTCACTTGTTTCTATTTCAGTTGATTTTCTAATTATTTCCTCTTTATTTTCACTATCGTCTTCTTCTTCCCCTACATTCTTCTTTCTCTTCTTCATCTAGTATAATTTTTATTTATTTATTTACATTTTATTCATCAGACATATTATTACATACAACACAGATAAAATACAAAATAGAAGTAAAAAGAGAAAAAATAGAGAGAAAAAAAAAAAAAAAAAAAAAAATACATAATACATGTCCTAACTGAAGGACGGGGTTATTGCCTTTTTGCGATCTCTTCCACCCAACCCTTATTTATACTCAAAAGGCAACGAGCTGGTTATAACTTGGAGTGCCACTGTTGCACTTGTTCTGTATGCTCTTGCAAGCCGCAGTATAACTCTCCTTTGTACTTTTTCTATTATGTTATTTATCCCCATATTGGATGTCTGAGGTGAGACGAGCCAGGTTTGCGGCCGTCTTCCCTGCTTTTTTTACCGCTTTCTGGTATGTTCGGCCTTTGATAGATTTTTTCCTAAATACACTCCTAAATATTTTCCCGATTTCTTTGATCTCACTCGTACTTGGTGAACTTTCACAACTATTTCATTACATGTTCTTTTGCTTACTAACAGGACCACTTCGGTTTTATGTGCTGCTATTTCCGACTTATGTTCATTTGTCCAATTGATATTTTTTTCACAGTTGTGTCTGTTTATGGTTTTTTCCTGATTTTTATCTGTTGAGGGTTTCTTTAATTCAATAACTATAGAGACTGTAAGCAGTAGAGATGAGACCATTAAGGGAATGGAAATAAAGTGAAAGTACCAGCTCAGGGTCTTAAACAGTTGACCACCATGAAGCTGCAGCTTAGTGAACATTTTTTCAGAAATTTAGTAGAAGCTTTAAACTATTTTGAAACATTAAGTTCAGGAGGAGAAGTGGATACTTTGGTTTTCTTGACACGTTCACAGAGAAGAATCAAACACCTCGGCCGAGGTGTGAAGAACGCCTATACAAAAAAAGAGACAGCCCGGCAGAGTGTAAGGTTACGGAAAACATAGTTCCCATGCATTTCATGTACTTTCAGCCAGCGAAAAGTGCAACATGAATTTCAAAAATCGCAATTTTTATTGCAGAAATGGGCTCTACGTTGAAAAATAAGTTGATTTGACTCTTTGTTTGACTTCCTAGGCCACCGGGAACCCTATTTTCGAGACCCCCCAACAATCGTGAAAGACATGAAAAGATTCATAATTTTGTTTTTTTTTTTTTTTTTTCTGTTTTTTTTCATACGGATCCTTTGAGACCCGACTTCGTGTCTTTAACTTGGCACTGAAGATTAAGTGAGGTGTCTAAAGTGATCAAGATATAATGGAGATGAGCCCGGACCAAAAAAAAATTCTAAATTATAAGCGGGCGGCCCATTTGGGCGGCCTCGGGTTTTGGGAGCCCAAATCGGGAATTGAAGGATAATACTAGTCTTAAGTGGTATCAAATCAAAGATCTTGATGAGCAGATACCAAATTTATTGATTTTATTCCTTCATCCGGTCCACTGGGTGGCACCTGGTGGCCTTTTCACTTTCTTTGGCGGGTAGGTACCTTCGAATTCTTAGCTTAGTGGTCAGATCTTGGCCAGTATGTATTTTACGAGATGACCTCGCTCTCTCACTGCAAAATTTTAAAGTTTAAGTTTCCAAGTATTAATTTAGTTCATTTTCCGTCCGTTTCTGTAGAAGATAACTTTGTCTATTGGTAACATGCTCGACCTGCCACGCAGACAGCATGGGTTCGAATCCTGGCGGGGACGAAATTTTTTAGCTCTATATTTTCAATTTGGGCTTAACGTTGTTTTGTTTTTCCGATCTTTATATTTGATCTTCATGACGACCCCATTACCCTCGCGAGGAAAATTTTAGAAGTTGCAGAATTGGACAATGACCTGTGGCGGCATTACGAGATTGATTTTGGACAATCATGGTTGGATGGAGATAAAATATGCTGAATTATGTAGCTCTCATAATGTCGATGCTACTCACTAAAAGTTGTGACAAAGTAGTGACTTTGGCCAAGTGGGTAGCATACTAGGCTTGGGTTCGATCCCCTTGAGGGAAGTTTTTTTTTCTCTGTCCATTATGTCCGGGGTACACTCATACCTCGTGAGGTGTTGATAAGGGACTTCACAACCGAGTTCTCTCCCGCTCATGGTTTTATCAACACCAAATCGTCTCCCGTCGCGTCGCTTGCATTTTTACCTGATTTTATACCTACATAGTTTAGGCCTAGCATAAAAATTATAATCAAAACACCTAGGAATCATTGATATAGACCTGAGGCATGGCCTTCTATGTATTTTTCCTAACCCTATGATAAACCCAAGGCATGGCCTTCTATATACACTGGGGACCACAATTAGGGGAACGCTCAAATGATTTCGAATTTAATGTTCTGTGTTCACTTTAGGAACCCCTATTTAACTTTATATTATTACATATACGATGGTCTATCAATGTATGCTACATTTATAGAGATGTATCCCACTTAGGGACAAATTCTTACAAGTTTACTGAGAGTACCTCTAAAACCCATGATTTCATGGATACCTGACGAACATGGAAGTTTCATTATTCTCTTACCTAAGGCCAAGTGCTAACGTTTGGTGACTTTATGAAGCTTTTAATTGTCAAATAAAGTGATTTTCTTACAATATGTCCGATTTGAGTGAAGTAGAGGTTGCCCGGGCGGTTGCGTTGATTGAAGCCGGACAAACTTACAGAACAGTGGCAAATTCTCTTCGCATGTCAAAATCAGTGAATAATCGACTTGTTAAAGGCTACAGGCAGACTAGTGAATGCAGAAGGCGACGTGAACAGGGTCCCAAAAGGGTCACAAACCAAAGAGAAGACCGCTACATAACGCTCACTGCACTGAAAAACCGGTTTATGCCCGCAACTGCTGTCTGTGGGGAGCTGATACGAAAAAACAATGTGAATGTTTCTGTTAAAACAATAAGAAGAAGACTCAGAGAGCGTTCTGTGACGTCCCACAGAGCCAAGCGATCGCCTCTTTTCAATCACCAGCACAAAGTTGAAAGGGTCGTGTACGCAAACAACTACCGAAGATGGTCAATGCGTGAATGGGGAAGGGTATTGTTTACAGACGAATGTAAATTTAGCTTGAAGTCAGATGACAACCGTATCTGAGTACTTAGACGCCCAAATGAACGGTGCTCTTAATGCAACATTGTTGGAAAAGTCCAATTTGGTGGCGGTTCCATCATGGTCTGGGGAGGTATAAGTTTGAACGGCCGTACAACCCTGTATATCCTGGAGGGAGGGGCGCTGACTGCTGAGCGGTACAGGAGAGAGGTTCTTGAAGGTATTGTCCTTCCTTTGAAACCCTTCATTAGGGAGGAGATGCTCCTGATGCACGACAATGCTCGTCCACACGTGGCAAACCAGGTGAAGCGCTTCCTTCAGGAGGTGAACTTGGAGGTCCTCCAACACCCTGCTCGCTCTCCGGATATGAATCCCATAGAACATGTATGGGACCATATGAAAAGGGCCATCTGGAACAGGAATTCACCCGTGGACACCATAGCGCAGCTCAAGAAGGCAGTTGTTGAAGAATGGGGTCGGATGCCCCAATAATTCGTCCAGAAGCTCATCCGAAGCATGCCGAGGCGATTGGACATCCTACTTGGTGTTAGGGGAGGCAATACAAGGTATTGAGCCCACGTATTCCAGAGATTTTTCAAAATCTCGAAATTTCAAATCTTTGTTTTTTGTCACTTTTTCGACATTGTTTGTTTACTGTCAAAAAATAAAATTTTCCCTTTGAAGTAGCCCAAAAAAATGACTTGTTTCATGTTCCCAACAAAAATATCTATCTTTCAGATCATGCTTCATCACCACAATTTATACAATTCAAGGTGAAATATGGGGTTAAAAAAGCGTTCCCTTAATTGTGGTCCCCAGTGTATTTACCTAACCCTATTATAATCCCGAGGCATTGCCTTCTATGTATTATCCTTAACCCTATACGAGGTTTGGCTATTAAGTTCGTAGACTCTTCCCATAAAACGATGTGTGTTAAACTTACCCAACTTTAGTAGTTATCCCCTTCAATGTACTTCCCTCCTCTATCCCTACAACGTTCTAAGCAAATTTTCCATTGATCGATACAGTGGTGGAGGTCATTTTGTGTGAGGCCTTTCAAGACTTCTGCCGGTTTTTTCTTAACGGCATCTACGCTATCAAATCTGTACCTTTCAGGGCAGATTTGATTTTTTGGAATAAGTAAAAGTCGCACGAGGCCAGTTCGGGTAAGTAAGGAAGGTGTTCCAACACTGGGATGTTGTACTTGGCCAGGAACGTCTTCACAGAGAAGGCACTGTGGGCTGGCGCATGGCACCATTTTTGCGCAAACTTTTGTCATGTTGAAATTTTCGTACAAAATTTGTCTCACACATTCTTTATTAATTTTAAGTGTATCAGCCATTAGTCTAAGAGTTAATCTACGGTCAGAACGAATCGTAACACCAATTTTTTTAATGTTTTCGTCAGTTTTTGAACTTTGGGGGCGACCAGGACGTGGATCGCCCTCAACATCTTCCTGACCATCTTGAAACCGTTAAAACCACTTATAAAGCGTTGATCTTTTCAAACATGACTCCTGGTACACTGTCTTTAACAAAGAAAATGTTTCACCAGCATATTTTACGTAAAATTCAAAAATCACTCGTTGCTCAACGTTTGTATCAATCATAATTCCGGCAAAATTAAAAAAGGTGTCTTGCGCGTCGGGCTGTCACAACAGAACTAATTACAGTACAGACATGTGACAGCTATCAATGAAAACACAAGACTTGAAGCTGTCTAAATATGTTTATCATATCTTCCTAGCACGGACAGCTTTTGCGTAGCGGCTCGCGTCTACGAACTTAATAGCCAAACCTCGTATACTATATTCCTGAGGCATGGCCTTCTATGTATTTTAAGTAACTCTACTAAACACTGAAGACATTGCCTTTCATTAGTTAGAGATTTAAAAGATTTCCTTATAAAAGGCTCATTCTTATATATAAAAATGATAATTTTATAGTTTTCATTTTCTTAAATACCTAATGTAAAAAAGCATGGTCTTATTTCCGGGAGAGATACTCGTGGTGACCCCTGCAACAAGCCGGAGAGAATTCGGGTAAGAAAAGGTCAACGGGAGAGAACTCATTACCTCACCTTGATAAGGTGATTACAAATTAATTTCATTGGCATTTGTAAATCCAGGTGTTTTAGTGTCCCTCATAGGAGGCTCCGAGGTCTATTTAGCATTGAAAGATAAACCTAATCATGTGGAGATTAGAATCAAAAGATCTTGCATTGCAAATTTATATATTTTTCCCCCAAACTTTGGGGACTTGGGGGGGCCAAATCTGTGACCCAAATCCATTGACCTTAAAAAAATTTAAAATTTAAGTACTGCTAAAACTATATCTTAAAAAAGACAATTTGGGGCACATTCAATTTTCCCGGGCTTATTTACTTTTGTCATTCCCAATGTTTCAGTAGTGTATGAACCTATATTTTCGTACAAAAAAAAACTGATATCCCCCAAAAAAACCCCTTCGTGGTTAAAAAAAAAAAGAACGCCCCACTCAAAGAATGATTATAATTAGCTAAAAATAAAAGATATCAAATTGAGAAACCCTTTTCCCCTCTCTTTCTATATCTCTGCACTCCTCTCTGAATTTATTCTCTTATGTTTAGCTTTATTTTTTCCTTTCTAGGGGGCACTCAAATTGATTTCCTTTAAATTTACTTGTTGCACGGCAATAAAAAATGGCGGTCGTGTGTAATTTTCTGGATTCAAATCAAATAACTTCAGAAAAATCATACTCCGACCGCCATTTTTTACTTTCCGTGCAACAAATAAAATTTTAAAAAGAAATCAAGTTTGGGATGACCCCCAAAAAAGGGTAAATAAAACTAAACATAAGAGGAAAAATTCAGAGAGGAAATGCAGAATAAGAAAGAGAGGGGGACAAGGTGTTCTCAATTTGAA
>JAMCCL010000520.1:0-20000 GCA_024516035.1 Bactericera cockerelli
CCCTCTGGACACGTGAGGCTGTCATTTCCAGCCCTTCCCGGGCTGGGTGAGGTTAATATGGTTATAGCTGGTACGATGCCAAGCGTATGGCGGGTAAAACCCCCATTCTGACTTTTTCAAATCAGGACGTTAAAACCAAATAGAATCAGGACATGAAAGGAGCCTAGCAATTGGATCCGGGCGTCCATATAATCCTCTCACCACCGTGATATATGTATCTGTGCCTATTGGTTTGCCGGTGTCGGATGACACCAGTAAACCATTGTTCAATAATTGTCGAGTCGGCTTTCCTGGCCCTCAGTTCGATGGAAAGCCATCCACCTCGCCCAGTCTTCGGTCGGCAGTTTCTGAGCGAGTCACATCGCGGGTGCATAATCAATAATCATATTTATTCGTAATTATAATCATATCAGATCCATTAATTATTAAAATGACTTCGGTGTTTCATTCCCTCGATAAAATAGTGTAATCAATAAATGGTGGCGTAATCCATTTGGGCAGACGCCCAAACCAAATCGCCGGCGGGATCACCGGGGAATCTCATCGGTAAGATTCCGATCCCGTAGGACCGATCATGACCGGTGGTCGGCCCACCACTATCTCACGAACACGGAATTATTTATTTTTACTGAAGTGAATATGACACCGTTACGCCAACCTCCGTGGCGTAACAGTTGTGACTACTGCCCGTAGTCCAGAGATCCCGAGTTCAATCCCCGGTCGGAGCAGATTTTTCACATAGAAAATTCTGTTCCCTCCGTACATGTGAGGCTGGCATTCCGGCCCTACTCAGGCTAGGTGAGGTTAATGTGGGTAGCTGGTACGATTCCCAGCGAATGGAGGCTACGAGTAAATCCCCGTCCTAATCCAGACGTTAAATCAAATAGAATCGTCACGTTAGAAGGGCATCCAGCCGTAAAAAATTGCCAAAACCAACCAACCTCAACCAAGTGTTGAACAACGTCGACCCTGCTTAAGCGGGATAAGACAGAGTACAAGAAGACTGAAGTGAATATGAAGTTTTTCATATTTGTGTGAATCACAACCTTGTTAACCACAAAAAAATCCATTATTGGAAATCGAACCACCGACTTCCAGGTTGAGAGGATGCCTCCTATTGTAACAGTGCACTGGTAAGTCAAGTGGTTAAAGTGTGGTCTGGTAATCCAGTAGCGAAGTTATCCGTTGGTGCGAATCCCACCCAGTGCATGAATTTTTCCTCATTAATTTGAGTTTGTGACCACATAATAATAAGAGTATGAGAAACCCTCAGAGTGGTAGAAAATGCTTTGAGCTTAATCGCTGGTGGTTACCTTCCACTAAAGAGTGTAATATTATTAAAAATCCATTCGATAGCAAAATGAAGATGTTTCTTGTGTGTTCTTAAATCTTGTCCACTTTATGATTTTATTTTTATTAGTTTTTTAGAACAATATAAATGGTCCTTTTTTATTATACCTCAGTTACAACTAACCTCAGTAGCTTGATAGACTTATTTATTTTATCTAATAACTGTTCTATTTCATTATAATTATTCATGTATTTGGGCCCGCCCGTTGATTTATTTATTATTAACAACAACAACAAAAATATAATTTTAAAAAAACAAGCTCACTATTTTCAAACAATCTCAACATGGTAAGTTAATTTCAACACTCTAACGCTTATTCAACACATGAGACTAAAATTACAAACTAGATTTTATTTATAAAAAAACACCATGTAATTTCATAATGCAAAAATTCTAGAAACGCTAAATTGTAATCACATGGGTTTTTTTTCAGAATTTGTGCATGTAAACGGAGATTTTTTTTTTTTTTTTTTTTTCGTTAAGATATTTCGTCAGAATCGCGTGTTAAAATACACGAGTTTTAACAACGGGCGCGCGTGTCAAGATCCTGGTACTTTACTGATGTTAAACACATGTCGTCATGCTTCATCTGTAAACTGGTCCAACTCCTTGAGCCATCATAGATCACTTGCTGTTTCCTGCGGTAAAGTTGCTGAAGATGATTACACGCTGTATAGACGAGTAGGAGAGACGTGCCTGTTTCGGGTCGCTGGAGAAACTGGTGCTTGATGGAACTCTATGCTTTATAAGTGGTTGAGAATGTTGAGACTTGCTAAAGATGTTATTTATTGTCGTTTAGTGATTCTAACATCTGAGTCCACTGATGACAGATTAGTGCGAATCCGTAATTTTAACAACACTATAACATTGCTTTATATTTTGAATTAACAACAATCAAATTAAAGTTGGTAGTTGTAGTCCAGAGAGGGCTTAGGAGGAAAAGTCCCGAGAATACTGGATACATTCCCTTTCAAGCTATTGGTTACCTTTTTTATCTCTTCTCTAGAGACGGTTTGGCTTCCCTCCTTATAAAATTATCATTATTTGTGTTAATCACCTTCGTGATATCACATACTAAAATCGCTTTACTAAATACGATGAATCCAGGAATTGAACCACGCCTCCAGTAGAAGTCGCCGCTATCGATCAAGCTACCAGGGTCAGTTTCATTTATTTGTCGTATGGCCAATGATTATATTTGAAATAATATTTGACTGTCGCTACAAATCAAATTAAAGTACGATGTGCATTGTGCAGTTGTGCACTGTCTATCACATTTAGCCATAATAATAATAATAATATAATAACTCTTAAACGGTTTAAGAAGTTATTATTCATTATGGCCTAAATGTAATACCACATACTACTAAGTATACCTACCTATACAATAAAAAAAAATTGATGTGTGGTGTGTTTAAATTTTAGGAGAGACTTATGAAATTTCCTCTTTAGAAAACTAAAAGTATTTTACTAGACATTTCATTACAACGACATTTCTCTGGGACCGTTTATGTCCAGGGGTCCGTTTCGCCCACCTTCCTCTATCTCATATTTAATTTCTTGTCTTAATTACGACAATTACACCTGGGAGGAATCTGAAGAGACGCGAGATTTCTTGCCGTGATTTTCTCTCTCTTTTTTCTCTCACTCTTTATAAGTTAGCTCTTCGCTTAGGGGAATTATGATGTAAATAAGAAGAAACCAATTGAACAATTTATAGTATTATCAATCACTCTCTCTCTATCTCTTTCTCTCTCTCTCTCTCTCTCTTTCTCTCGTCTATCTCTTTCTCTTTCTCTATCTCTTACTCTTACTCTTAATCTTACTCTTACCCTTACTCTTACTCTTACTCTTAATCTTACTCTTAAACACTCGTAGTGAATCTCTATGGCGCTTCTAAATCAGAGTAACTGTCATTTCGCACGGTAGTTGACGGTTCGATAAATGGCATTTTGTTTTCTAGCATTCCATCAAAGAATTATTCAATTTGAAACTTCAGTTTTGAAAATACAGACATTTCAAAATTGTTCATGATCAACGGCGGAGCCTGTACAGTAAGGGTTGGGTGGAAGAGATTGCCATAGGCAATAACCCGCCCTTCAGTTAGGACATAAATGTTTATATCCTATATTTTTCTATTCTTTTTCCTTTTTATTGTATATATTGTTTCCATTTTTCTTCGTTGTTATAATAATAAATTATTTCCATTGTACATATTATGTCTATGTCTTCTTATCTAATAAAGTGTTTAATAATGTCCAAAGAATATTAAAGTCTAAAGAATATGGTTTATTCTCGATGTTTGTAATTTATGTTGTACGGATAGAAAATAAATTATTTTGCGTTGTTTGCCATAATAATAATAATATGCACCAATATTTCACTTGACATGGTGACCCATTTGAAGAACACAAATCACGGGGAAAATTTTCAAGGATTCCGTCCCATTCTGCATTTTTGACCTGGAAGTCCTGGGACAGTAATGAAAAAAGTTTCGTGTAAATAATGTATTAAGAGTATAAGAGTGAAACTCAACTCATCCGAGTCACCGGGTACTGAGACTGGATGGTATAATTGTGAGGGGGTGCACAGCTTACAAGACAATAAAGCTGGAATAAAGTCAGCTTCGATGGTTGTTAGGTACGTTGAATAAAAAAAATAATATCGCCGTCTGGCTGGGGGACTATAAACAGGGAGTAGACCAGCATTGGCTTGGTTCTGGGGGCCCTTGTCAATTATTAGCCTCCTTGTAAAGACAGTGGTAGAAGTGCTGAGTTATTCCTCCACTGTCTGGCTACCATCGTTCACGATGACGCCACCCTATGATGATGATGATCGAGTTATTTATACTGCGCGATTAGGACTAATAAGTTCCATTATTCCAGCAGTGAGTCCAAGACGTATTATTATGTCATTGAAGTTAAGCATAGCCAGCGAGGTTAGGACTTGGATAGGTGACCATTCAAATTCGAACCGTCGCGTCGTGATGCTTAGGTGGGTATACCATCATTATTTGTTGAAGATGATTATTTGTAAAATAAAATACTTGGAAACTTTAATAAAAAAAAATCATAGTAGAAATTACCAAACCTTTCTGTTGTGTCAAAATCCTACAGCTACGCGATTTCGGTAGTGGAATTTTTTCGCACGAAATTTCCACTCCATCTGAGGTGTGAATTCGCGCCCACCCAGTATGACATGAGCCAGTGAGCTTCGTAGCATATCAAAATGAACGGGGCTATATTCCAGCTAAGGTTTAAAGTTGCGTCCACTCAATATAACATGACCATATCAAATCGACCGGGGCTATTAAAAATTTCCAACAAGAAGCTACTGGATCGATTAAACAGACATGAAATCCCAAGTGAGTGATTCCTGTTATCTCGGGAAGTAATAATTAATCAATTTCATTCGTCGGACCCATCACAAGAAAGTTGCAGTATCAAATTACCCACAGCAACTTCTAATTGCCGAGAGGTTGCATAAACCAGACAGGTTGCTGTGGTTGCAAATAAAGATATTACTATCTGGCATCCAGCTGCTCAATCGCTGCTAGTCTGTGGGTAATACAGGGTGTCCCATTATAAACAAGATAATATCTCGAGAACTAATAAAAATAGAAAGTATTTTCTTAGAGTGGAATTACTAAACGTTTTTGTAATACCTCTGTGGCGCTAAGTCTCGATTTGCGTACTGTCTTAGATGGAGAAACCCAGTACTAAGTCATTTCTTAAGTTCTCTTAAGTCTCATTTTTGCAGGATAAACAGAGTATTGTATTACATTGTATTGTATAGTATAGTACTGTTATTCTATTGTATCGTATTTCTATTTTATTGTATTGCATTGTATTAATTTCGCCCTAAAAGCCATCGTGAATGGCACGTCAAGCTCACCAATTTTCGTGCAGTCATCAGAGTTAAGCATCGTCAAGTGAGGTTAGGAATTGATGGGTGATGACCCAGGTTCGATATCTCGTGATGCAAGCAATTTCCGGCCAAACCTAATAATCTGTGGAGGGGGTCTCTTTTTGTGAGTTTCCATCAAATTGAGGGTAAAACCCCTGGTGTTGAATAACCTCCATGATTAAGAGACGTTGAAAAAAAAATGCAATAAACACTTCCATCAAACTCTGCTACTTGCATAATATGCAATATTTGTGTAACAACTTTCTATATGACGCACAAAAAGTTTTATTCTATATTATACAAGGTTTCCAAACCTTTTTTTTTCTTATCCTATAATGAGGAAAGTATTGTATTCGTGGTGCCGTGCACTGGTAGTCAAGTGGTTAACGCGATAGTCTGCTAATCCAGGTAGGGATCCGTTGGTTCGAACCCCACCCAGTGCATGAATTTTTCCTCAATAATTTGAGTTTGTGACCACATAATAATAAGACTCTTGAGGGTTTGGTGGTAGGAAATGCTTTGAGAATTAACCTCGCCTCGTGGTTACCTTCCACTAAAGAGTAGTATTATTATTATTCGTCAAAAATTTGACCTACCCAGTTTTTTTTAAATTTCTGGAAAATTTCGGAATCAATTCTAGAGGACACTTTGAGACCGAAAAATACTCAGATGATTTTTCAAAAAATGTCGTCGAACGGAGATATGAAAAAAAATTTAACTCAGTTTTGAATGCAAATAGGTACAAATATATAAAGTGTTAGGGTTAGCTATTTAATTAGGAAATTTACTCAATCATCATAATTAATACACAATGACATGAGAAGCTTTTTCACTTCTTTTCAACAAGTTTGAGTTTATTTTACAGGTGAAAACTTTTTTTCAATTGATTTTTTTTTCTCGAAAATTTGATTCTGGAAATTTTCAGGTAAAACTTGGACACCCTGTGTACTATATTCATCTCACTTAAGGATATACAAAAATATATATTCATATATGTATATATTATGTACATAAAAGTACATAGGTAGTGTATTAAAAAACTTTAAAAAAGTTCTTGTAGTTTTTATGTATATTGACTAACAAAGTTTTCGTAAATATACCTATACAACTAAAGAGACCGGAAATTTTTTCCTCTTATATCTAGGTTTCTTTTATAAAGAGGTTTTTTTCGAGGAGTAATGTGAACCTAGAATTTGGTCTCTTATATCGAGATTTCTCTTATATCCAGGTTTCTCTTAAAAAGAGGGTTTTCCCAGAACTAAAGTGGACGTAGAACTTGTTCTCTTATATCACCGAAGTTAAGCAATGTCAAGAGAAGTGATGACTTCAGGATGCTAGCATTCCGGCCCAACCCAGGCTTGGTGAGGTTAATGTGGGTAGTAGGTTTGTGAGTTTTTCTGTGAATGGAGGGTAACAAGCCCGTCGTCATATGATCATGCAGTTGAAAGCGACGTTAAACCCAAATTAAAAACATTATTTTCCTTTCTATAGGATCATCATCATAGGGTGTCATCATCGTGAACGATGGTAGCCAGACAACGGAGGAATGACTCAGCACTTCTACCACTGTCTTTACAGGATTTCTATAGGATAAGGAAAGTAAAAAAAAAAACAAACAACTGCAGAAAAATCTTTCATTAAAGTAACGCCGACCCCAAGTAAGTTTAAGAAAAGGTAAAGTGAAAGAAGAATGTTTACAAACAACAAGAGGGCACAATGATCCAGAACTAAAAGATTTTTCATTTTAGAAGAGCCTGGAAACTAAGTACATATGCAATGTGCACTACTAAACAAAATTGCAACACGTTCCTAGGGTTTTTATTAAATTTATAGTATGAGAACAATATAAATTATAGATAATTATGTATTATGACTCAGCACTTTGTCGTCAGCAAGACTTTTAACACAAGGCAATTTATTATATTTAAAAAAATATTCTACGTAGGAGGTAGGTAATAATAATAATAATATCGCATTATTTATACTGCCAATTAGGACTGTTAAGTCCCATTATTCCATAAGTAAGCCCAAGACATATTATTATGTGGTAAAAATACCAAATGGGAGGATAACTTGTCTTGTCCCGGCTGGGTTTTCAACCCGCGGGGTTATTGCCTACGGCAATCTCTTTCACCCAACGTTGCTTAACTTCAGGAGAACCGGTGTATTCAACGCGCCATCGACGCTGGCAAAACGAGTTATTGACAGTTAAATAGTGGACCCATTTATCATTTGAATATGATAGAGTTATATTTATGTCATCATGATTCGAACCGGTAGCGATTATTACTACGATGCTATAGCAGCATAATTTACGACGAGATGAAAGTAAAATTTATATCCAAAGGAAAGTAAATTTTGCGGAACTTAACTTTTAAATCTCCCGTAACAACTTGCTAAAGTTTCGTAAAAAATACGAAGTGCAAACTGGATACGATTGCGAAAAAAACAAGATTGTATTTTTTTTTTGTATTTTGTTTTCTCATTTACAAAGAGTGTTTTTTTTTCGAAGTCTTTCAGGACTTATTTCTCCACAAGTCTTCCGATTTCTAATACAGTCGAACCTGGATAAAGAGAACTTGGATAAAGAGGAAACCCCTATAAAAAGGAAGGAAATCGTGGCCCCTTCATTTTTTGACCAAAAACCTGGTTAAACAGGAAATTCGAGCCTCTATAAAGAGGAATAGTATGTTTTTTCGGAAACTCGTCGCCCCGCGGTTGGGAGCCTCTATAAAGAGGAAAACTGTTTCATCTGAACCTCTGTAAAGAGGAATTTGGACACTACCTCCAAACTTCAGCCTCTTGATCAAGGGATTATCCATTCCTTCAAACGTCATTACAGGCGTGCAGTTGTGCTGTACACGCTTGGTTGTATCGAGAAGAACATCAAGATTGACATCAATGTCCTTCAAGCAATGAAGTTTGCTCGAAAAGCTTGGTTCTTAGTTAGTGCTGCGACCATCCAAAACTGTTTCAAGAAAGCTGGCTTCAAACAGACGAATCAGACTGAATATGAAAATGAAATTGAAGATACGGAAGATATTGATCCTGTCCAATGGAGTTCCCTCTTGCCAGAGGGGTCAGACAATCTGACCTTTGATGAGTTTGTGAACTTTGATGACAATGTTGCAGTGAGCGGAGAACTTTCAGATGCGGACATTATAGCCATTGCAAGTGGAAGTCAAGACCCAGCTGATGAAAATGAAGAAACTAGCGAGGAGTCTGCTAAAAGTGAAACCGTTTTTCCATCCAAAAGTGAAGCTTTGAGTGCACTAGCTTTGGTACACAGATATTTTGAAGGATGTTCAGGTTCTGAATTAGTGAACTTTGATCGTGTGTATGCTTTAGAAAAAGCAATCTCATGCACTAAATCAACCTGGAAACAAACTACACTCGACAGTTTCTTTGTCCCTCACTAATCTCATGTATACATTTATGCTAACATTTTTTTGTTTACCTAGGTACATTCTTCGCAGAAGTACTTAAAAAATAAACAACCCCATGAAACCTTACATTATGGTCAGTAAATTTATTTTCTTATTAAAATTTCGCAGCTTGAAGAATCGAACCCCAGCACTGTGATTTAAAAAACAACCATGTAAACCACTAACCGTAGGACAATATTCCTCTCGACCTGTATTTTAATGAAGCTCTAGAAGCAGGAAAACGAAATTTGGAACCTCCCTAAAGAGGAAACCTTTTTAAAGAGGAAACCTCTATAAAGAGGAATAGATTGGCGGTCCCTTCAATTCCTGTTTATCCAGGTTCGACTGTATTATAATAATAATACTCTTTAGTGGAAGGTAACCACCAGGCGAGGTTAATGCTTAAAGCATTTTCTACCACTTAACCCTCAGAGTCTTATTATTATGTTGTCACAAACTCAAATTAATGAGGAAAAATTTGTGCACTGGGTGGGATTCGAACCAACGGATCCCTACGCTAGCTGGATTACCAGACTAGCGCGTTAACCACTTGACTACCAGTGCACAATATTAGAAATTTCTCGGAAGTAATATGTAAATAAAGCCTGATCTGAATTGTTCGTAAGAAAAAAAATAAGTTTGACATCTCCATTTACTTCTTTCTCCGTGGTTACATCAATCATAGGAACATATTTACATTTAGTTCACTTGGTTAACGGACACAACTGACCTTACCCTAACCACTCAGTTACAGTACAATGCGAACGGACACAACTGACCATACCCCAACTACTCAGTTACACTACAATGAGAACGGACACAACTGACCATACCCTAACTACTCAGTTACACTACAATGAGAACGGACACAACTGACCATACCCTAACCACTCAGTTACAGTACAATGAGAACGGACACAACTGACCATACCCTAACCACTCAGTTACAGTACAATGAGAACGGACACAACTGACCATACCCTAACCACTCAGTTACAGTACAATGAGAACGGACACAACTGACCATACCCTAACTACTCAGTTACACTACAATGAGAACGGACACAACTGACCATACCCTAACCACTCAGTTACAGTACAATGAGAACGGACACAACTGACCATACCCTAACCACTCAGTTACAGTAAAATGCGAACGGACACAACTGACCATACCCTAACCACTCAGTTACTGTACAATGAGAACGGACACAACTGACCATACCCTAACCACTCAGTTACAGTACAATGAGAACGGACACAACTGACCATACCCTAACCACTCAGTTACTGTACAATGAGAACGGACACAACTGACCATACCCTAACCACTCAGTTACAGTACAATGAGAACGGAGACAACTGACCATACCCTAACAACTCAGTTACAGTACAATGCGAACGGACACAACTGACCATACCCTAAAAACTCAGTTACAGTAAAATGAGAACGGACACAACTGACCATACCCTAACCACTCAGTTACAGTACAATGAGAACGGACACAACTGACCATACCCTAACCACTCAGTTACAGTACAATGCGAACGGACACAACTGACCATACCCTAACCACTCAGTTACAGTACAATGCGAACGGACACAACTGACCATACCCTAACCACTCAGTTACAGTACAATGAGAACGGACACAACCGACCATACCCTAACCACTCAGTTACAGTACAATGCGGTAACAGATGAAGTATGAGAAGAAAAATGATATATTCTATGTACATCTATATCTATAAAAGAAAGCTGTCTGGATGTATGTATGTATGTGTGTATGTATGTACTCAGCACTCTACTATACTCTTCAGAAACATGGACCATACTTAAAAAAGACATTAATCGACTAAATGGGTTCCATATAAAGTGTCTCAAAACCATTTGTAAAATATCTTGGCGAGATATGATACCAAATGAAGAAGTCCTGAAACGAACAAATATGTTGTCTATTGAAAATATTATCAAAGTAAAACGACTAAGATGGGCCGGGCACGTAAGCCGTATGGATGAAAAGCGCACACCCCACCAAGTTGCCTTCTCAGAATTAAAAGTTGGAAAAAGACCCCAAACCAAACCTAGAAAAAGATGGATTGATATGATAAAACAAGATTTAAAAGAACAGAAAATAGAAATCCAAAATTGGCGAAATCTAGCATCCAACAGACAACAATGGCGAGAAAAAATCAACGAAAAAGTCCAACAGCACCAGGAACAGAAAATAAAAGAAGCTGAAACAAAACGACAGGAAAAACATGAACAAGAAGATCTATTTGTTTGGGAATGTCCACTTTGCAATTTCAAAAGGGAAGGAAGAACCGGAAGACAATATGTCAACTCACACCTCACACAGTCACACCGCGAGGAAGTAGAAAGAGCCCGAGATAATAATCCGCCAAGCCTTGAATGCCCACTTTGTAACACCAAATGTACCACAAAAGCTGGACTAAGTAGTCATATGAGACACCGCCACCCAGCGCATCAGTCTGAAACACAAAAACTTCAACCCGTCAAAAAACCAATAACTCAACACCGGCAATCATTTCCTCTAACACAAACCCCAATACCAACACAAGTGCACCAATCAACATCATCAAGAAGAGCGTACTCTCAAACACAGTGCCCAAGAACAAACCAGCAAACCCAAGTACATTGCTTACAGAGAACAACAAGCAGAAGAACACAACATACAAATCAAGAAGTCTCAACCAACCAAAGTGCCACTTCAACTGCTGTCAACCAGTTTCAGTGCAGAGCATGCAGCAGATCATGTCGCTCCCTCGCAGGTCTCCGTAGCCACCAAAGGAACTCAACATGCAGAACAAGATTGGAAGAAGAGCTGGAATCATCGGTCACGATGCAGCACCAATAACATGTATGTTCTTTATACAAATCCACACCGTTTGACCGAGAAACCTGAAATTTTGCATATAGGGCCGTTTGGATCAGGAAATTCTTCTAGGCTAGATAATATCTCCCTGAGGTTAAGCTACAATGAGTAAGGATAAAAAATGGATGGTGACGCAAAAAATATTCACGTTTTTTGATATAAATGACAATTTTTCTCGAAATTTGTCGCGACGACCTATAAACTCAAAGCGAGAAAGTTTTAGGCAAGGGTTTGAGCTTTCAATTAATACATCGATCGCGAATTTCTGATGAGCCGTTCTTGAGCTACGCCGGGTTAGGTAAAAAAAAAATGGATGGGTAACATGTAAAATATTCAGGTTTTTTGACCTAAGTGACATTTTTTCTCGAAATTTGAAGTGACGACCTATCAACTCAAAGCGAGAAAGTTTTAGGCAAGGGTTTAGACTTTCATTTAACATATTGATCGCGAAATTCTGATGAGCCATTCTTGAGCTACGCCGGGGAAGAACAGAAAATAGATGGGCGACAAAAAAAATTCAGGTTTTTTTTCAAACCTAAAGGACATTTGTGTTGTGTTGTGGTGTTGTGTGTGTGTGTGTGTGTGGTGGTGTGGTGTGTGTGTGTGTGTGGTGTGGTGTGGTGTGTGTGGTGTGGTGTGGTGTGTGGTGTGTGGTGTGTGTGTGTGGGGTGTGTGGTGTGTGTGGTGTGTGTGTGGTGTGTGTGTGGTGTGTGTGTTGTGTGTGGTGTGGTGTGTGTGTGTGTGTGTGTGTGTGTGTGTGTGTGTGGTGGTGTGTGTGTGTGGTGTGGTGTGGTGATGTGTGTGGTGTGGTGTGTGTGTGTGTGTGGTGGTGGGTGTGCGTGTGAGTGTGCGTGTGTGTGTGTGGTGAGGGGTGTGTGTGGTGTGTGTGGTGTGGTGTGTGTGGTGTGCGTGTGTGTGTGTGTGGTGTGTGTGTGTGGTGTGTGTTGTGTGTGTGTGTGGTGTGTGTGTGTGGGTGTGTGGTGTGATGTGTGTGCGTTGTGTGTGTTTGATGGGCTGGCGAAGCGGCGGGTGTAACCCGCTAGTAATATATAAAACAGGAGCTACTGTAGACTCTTGTGGTCTGTGTTGTAGCTTGTCCATCCCGTAGTATGCCTACCCTCTGATGGGCGACAAGCGACACAATACTTCCCATTTAGGTGCTGGGTCAACCATTACAAACAACTGTAACCAAAATTTGATTACATTTTTTTTGTCGGCGCCGGGGTTTGAACCAGGGACCTTCCTCATGGCATGAAGCAACTATCTTACCACTGATCTATTCGTGCGCCTTATTGACGCAGATAGCCATACTGATTATGTACATAATATGCAGACCGGTCGTGCAATTTGAATTGGTTTAACATACATGGGATAATCCGATAAGTGCCTTAAATCGGATCGGAACATAAAATAATCTGATAAGTATCTGGATCGGATGATTCAGTAACCGTCTTGGTGTCTGCCCTTGATAATGAGATGATGGTCATCACTAACCATCACATAATCATCAATACAGATCAGCAAGATCAGGTCTGTGTGTACCTGGAAGACGTTAAACAGGGAGAAGACCAGTGTCTCGCTAGAGGACGTTAAACAGAGAACGGACTAGCTAACGCTAACAAGCCAGGCTAGCTTCCAGTTCCCAGGGGTTTAACTGTTTATAAATAAAAAGTCCAAGTTCTCACGATGGTTGATCGCACATTGAAATATGTGGTTCAGGACTAGCCAACTTTTCTCTCGAGTATGGAAGTAGGTTCGAATCCCACTTAACGCATGGATTTTTCCTCATTGACTTGAGTATAACATACTGGGACTTGAACCGCCGACTTCCATTTTACAAGCCTGCCGCCTTATCAATCAAGTTACTGAGGTCGGTCCTATAATAAGGAAAGTATTGTGTTCGAAAATTTGACCAACATGTTCTACACCAGTTCGGCCATGCCTTAGTCCCTTCTAAATTTAGTCCCCTTGCAAAGGACGGGCAAACATCTAGTTCATTACAAAATAATTCTTTTGAAGTAGAGCTTTCTTCTTCAACTAATCTCTTGTTAATTTTTTGCTGAAACGGAACATCTAACACCGTAACACCAAGAGTAAATTTGACAGTTAGCACCCAGTCCGTCACTATCAATAGACTGGCTGGGGGACGTTAAACAGAGAACAGACCAGCCAACCCTTACAAGCCAGGCTAGCTTGCAGTTTCCTAAGGGTTTAATGGCTTATAAAGAAAAGTCCAAGTTCTCACGATGGTTGATCGCACATAGAAATATGTGGTTCAGAACGAGCCAACTTTGAAATAAAGTTGGCTGAAGACCATCACTCACCCCTCCAGCTGTGGCCAAGCTGGCTACAACAACAATATACTAATCTGTAACAGGCGTTGCCAGTGCTAAGGAGCTGCGGAACTGCAGCACCCCCAGACGAAAAAGAGTGGAGAGTATTTTCTCAAGTGCTAGCTCGTACACAATGAAAATTATCACACATTTCTAGAATACTTAATGGATAATTATTATGATTCACATTTCACATGGTAAAAAAAACTGAAACTCTTTAGGTACTGAAAGAGCGACTTCATAAATCCCATTTTAGTCTATGTGTCAGCACCCCCAAAACATTTTCCCACACGCCGCTCCTGATCAGTAATAATCTTTTATAATCTCCTGTTACCGAAGACTTATCAGTGTCTCAGAGGAGTCCGAAAGTCACCGAACCACAAATCATCAGACCTACCGATCACCAGTTCTACCGCTTACTAAACGGACAGGTACTTTTTCTTCATGTCTCCACCAGGCGTGACCGTTGGGGCACTACCTCATATAATACATCTAAGAGGTATGTGATGGTAGTCAAGTGGTTAACGTGCTAGTCTGGTAATCCAGGTAGTGTAGAGATCCGTTGGTTCGAATCCCACCCAGTGCATGAATTTTTCCTCATTAATTGAGTTTGTAACCACATAATAATAAGACTCTAAAGGTTAGGTAGTAGAAAATGCTTTGAGCATTAACCTGGTGGCGAGGTTAATGCTCAAAGCATTTTCAAAGGGGGGGGGTGGAACAATTAATATATTTATTAATGTACTTGCTCACTATGTGAGTTGCCAAAAGAACACAGTATACAAATCAAACTAGTTAGTTATTCCATCTTTCTCTGTTGTTTTTTTCTCCTATTTTTCAGTTCTTCTTTTCTTTTCACTATTCAAATATTAGGTGTATAGATGTTTGTTTATAATATGAAGAGTGTCTTTCAATACTGTCCGGCACATCAATTTCAGCGTCTTTTTCTTGATGTTGTGTGTTTTGAAAAAAATACATAGTACGAGCATTATTAAGTTTTGAGACTCGTGATGTAATAGTAGAAACAACGAAGTGTGACTTTTAATAGGAGAACGTGATAATACAAACTTACTCTGGTAAGTTGTGATGTAATGGTTGTAATTACACGCAATTATCTTGTTACTGAAATCTCTTTGCTTTTCTAAAGTTGCTTCAAATTCTGCAAGCTACGTTGCGTGTGAGTTTCTTCTGCACCGCGGGACCCACCCAACCATTCCACGTACATAAAGTACTTATGTACACGTACATAACGCCGAGATATACAGGGTGAGCCAACTTTCGTTGTGACAAGTTTAGTGCACTGGTAGTCAAGTGGTTTTGTACCATTAATGCCTTAGCCACCCTGTAGGCATGAAAAATTATTATGTAGGTATCTTAGGCTTTCATGTTTCACACAACCTAATTCCTTCAAATTCTACATGTAGTACATTTATGTATTTTATCACTAAGTTTGAAATGTTTAGATTCGCGCCGTTAGGTCTGAAAATAATTATGCGTGCAAGACATATAAGGAAGCATTTTGTGGCACCCATAAGGACACACATATTTATTTATTGACACAATGAAATTTCACTGTTCCTTCCTTTTTGACTGTTCAACTCTCACTTATGGCTCTGCTGCTGTCATATTATCACACTTGTTTTGTACCCATAGAGAAAAGTGCTCTCCACGGGAAAATGTTTAAGTTAGCTCAAATCTGAGTACACCAATCGACGCGGCGTAAAATTTCACATCAGAAAATTGAAAAAAAAAAACGATTTTTGAAAAATCACGAAATATTGTTTTACGCGACGTATAGGTTTATTAGTACATAATAATCATGTAAGTTACTACACGAGTATTTCTAGGGCCTAGGTTTTAAAAGACAATCTAGAAAGCATTAAAAACCCAATAATAACTTCCTAGGTATAAAGCAACTGCAGTATCTACTTAATTAAAAATAAATTACAAATAAGATTACAAAGTTTTGCTCCTTGTAATACTGCACACAACTTGTAATCTTCATAATCACAACTTATGAACAAGAAAGAACTAAGAGCTACTGAAGAAAATCAAGTTTGGAGTACTCTATACTCTAGATTAGTGTAGAAATATGAAATTAAAACTTTTTGTGGAGAAAACTTTCATCGAAATATTATTTGTCGTTACTTCTGGGATTCTTGGCTAGGTGGATTAGTAATAAGTTATAATATGCACTATAATGGTGCACTGGTAGTCAAGTTGTTAACGCGCTAGTCTGGTTGTTGTTTTGTTGGTGTTAATTTATTGTTGTTGTTGTAGCCAGCTTGGTTACAGTTGGAGAGGTGAGTGATGGTCTCCAGCCAACTATCAAAGTTGGCTCGTCCTGAACCACAACCATCATGAGGACTTGGACTTTTCTTTATACGCCATTAAACCCTTAGGAAACTGCAAGCTAGCCTGGCTTGTAGGGGTTGGCTAGTCTGTTCTCTGTTTAAAGTCCTCTAGCGAGACAATGGTCTTCTCCCTGTTTAAAGTCATCCAGCCAGACAATCCGTTGTCAATCCGTTGGTTCGAATCCCACCCAGTGCACGATTTGAGTTTGTGACCACATAAAAATAAGACTTTGAGGATTATTATTACATATATTATCACTACCTCTTCCAGCAGCTGTAGCCAAGCTGGCTACAAGAACAACATAATACTCCATATGGGAAAAACCAATTAATTCATCAACCTAGATGGCGGTGATTCTAGTTAAGTCATCAAATAATGATTTATGCATGACTACCCATACGTCTCGTCGCATCGGTGGCATCAGTTATATCCTCAGGATGTTAAGTGAGATTGTCAGAGTCTGTTTACAGTGCTTTATCTATTCATACTAATGTTTATAGTGCTCTGAAATACCTACTAAATAATTAGCTATTCAGGGTGGTCCTGAAAACAGAGTGAACCTCTTAACCACGTGTAGTGGAGGTGAAATTGAGGTATCTTTGCTATTTTTTTTTTTTTTTTTAAAGTGTTTCACAGCCGTTTTTATTTCGTAGCCATGAAACAGGAGCTACTGTAGACGCTTGTGGTCTGTGTTGTAGCCTACCCATCCCGTAGTATGGCTCCCCTCTGATGGGCGAGAAGTGACTATAAAGATGGCAGAATGGGGGTGGAAATAAAGCCTAACGGAGCTCTTCCTCACCCCGCCCACATCAATGCCCTGATAGATAGTGTATACAAAAGAACAACAACAATCAGATACATTTCTTCTTCTTTTACTCTGTCTTATCCTGCTTAAGCAGGGACGACGACGTCGACGTTGTTCAACCTCATGGTTGAGGTTGGTTGGTTTTGGCACATTTTTTTACGTTAGGAAGGGCTGGATGCCCTATTTGATTTAACGTCATTGATTAGGACGGGGGTTTGACCCTCTATTCGCTGGGAATCGCACCAGCTACCCACACTAACCTCACCCAGCCTGGGTAGAGACGGTTTTCACTGTTTTCAAACAAAAAAATATAATATAAAAAAAATTCTAACTAAAATCTGATAAGAATTTAAACACGATTTTTTACCTCGATGGAGGTCAATCCTCACCCATGTTTATAGCATAGATTTTTTTTTTAAATTTATTTATTTATGTAATAACAAGATAACATGTACAAAGGTATTTTTCCTAAGTTAAAGCTTCTAAGTAAGTATTTAAAAACAATAAATAGACAAAGAACTCCCAATGCTCTCTAGGCATCTCATGTGAATCACTTCCTCAAAAGAAAATGGCGGAAACCATATATGCTATTAGGATGGTGTTCGCCATTTTCTATTTAGGCAGTTATTTGTAATTTCTTATGAAGAAGGATGCTTCAGTTCTCGACCAGAGATGGTTATCTACTTTTAACTTTAGGTATATTTTATTATTGTTAATAGGTTCGAAATGTTCTGAGGGACACCCTGTATACTTGTATAGTAACGATATTGTTAATTAATTGTTTTGTTTAGACTGTCAACCTCGCCTAGTAAGTGTCATGCCTCATTAATTTGAATAGTGTGCGCGAGAGAAATGAATTAGAGTGTGTAATTGATGACGATGATGATTAAAGACCGGATTATACATTAGGTGTGACACGGCAAAACGTTGTAAGTGCCATATCCACCATAAATTTACTTTTTTTTTTTTTTTTTTGCAAAAAATAGCTTTACGAGGAATCAAGAGTAAGTATTTTTTATTGTAGCGGTGAAAATTACGGTTTATGATTTTATTTGTGGTGACAAGGCCTCTTCACAATTTTTGTGGGCAGTGCAGAATTGCTAAGAGCCTCCTTCACTTTTCGATTTTATTACATTAATTTCTTTTTACTCTGGTAATGCCGCCACTGGTCGTTACTCATACAAGTAACAATTTATTTTTCCTCACGAGGTATGAGTGAACCCCGAAAATCCAAGTACTACAGAGCAGAAAAATTCCTTTTTAATTCTGTGCCAATCTGATATTTTTTTTTACAAATCTGAATGTATCTCATCGTTTTGTGATAATTTTAGTTGGCAATATTTTCGTGTATACGAGTATTGCAAGCATATTAAGGCCATTCTGGCGTGCATATATAAATATAATCCGGCCTTCAGTGATGATGATGATGGACATTATGAAAGGACGTTATGTTGATGATATGTAATGTTCAAATAAAATTACTGTAATAGGTAAACCACCTCCGTGGTTCAGAGATTTTTAAACAAACAAAAAAAATCTCTGAACTAATAAACACAGAGGCTGGAATTTCCGGTCCAGCCTAGGCTGGGTGAGTTTAATGTGGGGCTAGCTGGTACGATTCCCAGCGAATGGAGGGTAAAACGCTGTTCTGAATTAGAATAACGTTCAAATCAAAAAGAATTATCTGAAAAATTAGTTATCATATTTATGTTAATCAGAATCACTTTCGTGATTTCACAACTACTCAAACTTGCCTGTATAAATCATTGCTGAAACCGGGACTCGAACCATCGACCTCCAGGTTACAAGTTCACAGCCTTGTCGATCAAGCTACTGAGGTCGGTAAATAGAAGTAAATGGTAACAATAGATCTCATTACAGTCATTCGGACGCAGTGTTAACTGTACTGAATTTGAGCTGAAACGTGGGTTTTTTTCCCCCCTTACTTTTTTCCTGACGGGTCATTCATAATTATATGTCCAGACCATTTGTCAAATAAAATAATAATAAAAAAAACCTTACAACCAGGTCATATAATAAGACCACAACAGCAATTATTTCACTCTAGTAGTTATGGTAAGTTGGTATCAGAATAATTAAATACCTGAATTTATGTAGATCTGAGGTCGCAAAAAATTACGTCATGAATTAATGATCGTACAATAGTCTGATGATCCAGGTCCTTTACAATGGAACTCATTGGTTTAATTCCCACTTAATGCACGATTTTTTTAAGAAGTATAATTCATGGTTTATTTTTTTAAATATAAAAAACTTGTCCCAGGAACCGTACTTCTGGAAGGGAACGAATTTGTTCTTATTCATTTATGATGTTGACCACATAGACATTAATACTTTTTTAGTGGATAGTATCGATATTACGAGAAATAATGCTAATGTACATACCTATCATCTCTAACCAACCGTCATATTCCAATATAAATATCATAATGCCGCCACTGGTCGTTGTCCGCACTCTACAACTACCCCAATTGTCCTCACGAGACTAGAGTAGGCCCAGCCATCCAAATTATGGAGCCGAAAAAAATCGGACCCCGCCGAGATTCGAATCCAGGTAACCTGGAGTTCAACCCGAGCATGCTACCACTAGACCAAGGTAACTGCTGAAGATATAATAATTATTATGATCTTCCCACCGACTTTTATCAAGAAAGAAAAATAAAACTCATTTTTCATCTCCAAACAAAAGATTTGAAACGAGGTGACACAATTAAAGAGTCAGACATCTTCATCTGTCAAGAAAACGAAATAAAATGTAAGAAAAATACTTCCTTTCTATAGGATAAGGAAAGCAATAAGAACACGGGTAGGTGCAGAAACAAAAGCTCAGGAGTTGACAAGGGAAGACCTTTGTTTAGACAAACAAAAGAACAAAAAAATTCTACAAAATTTCGTAGAAATCAGTTC
>JAMCCL010000520.1:25000-27643 GCA_024516035.1 Bactericera cockerelli
AGGATCTGGACTGGTCGCTCTCCCTCAGTCTCCAGTTCTCTCGTCCGGGCGTCGAACTCTCGATGAGGGAGTGTGTGGACGACTGCCCAGAAGTTGACTCTGGCGTTGAGAGGTCGTAGCTTGACGTCTTGTTCTGCTTCCGATCCTTCGCGTCTTTCTCCTTCACCTCCTTCAGCACCTGCAGTATCTCGTTCTCCTTCATGCTCAACTTCTTCTGCAGGAACCGTTTGGCCTTGAACTTGACGAAGCTCTCCGGGATTTTTTCGGTGGGTCTTTCAAGTGTTTCGGAGGTTGGACTTGCGGTGATGCTCTCTTCTTTGTTGGGTTCGTTGGTTTCAGTCATTGGTTCGTAAATGTGAGAGTCGTTGTTCAGTGAATTGATCTGGGATATGGATTCATGTCCATTTGTTCAGTGCTTTGATTGTCATTGCTGGTAGATTCTGTGTCCCTGTGTTTATCATCATTGAGTTATTTTCTACATTTTCAATTTGGATTACTTCTACTTTTTCTGGTTCATAATCTGAAGGTAGCTTCACGTCTTGTTTGTAACTCTGTGTATGCTATCATTGGGTACAAATTTAATGCTGCCAAAGTTATTGACGAATTGGTTGCCATCAATACTGTCAGGATCAAATTTGTTTTCTATAAAGTAATTTCTAGCTAAATTACTATGTGTGCTTATTGGTGTTCTGGTGTTTTCAATAACGACAGTTACTGTTTCTGGATTCTGTTTAGAAATTTTCATGATTAGCATAAGAGAGGTCATTAAAACCGTTAGCATAACCGTAATCTCTGGTGGAGTAATTTACAGCCTCATCTGTTACATTTATGTGAACATCTGTTGTTTTATTTTCAGCTTCTTTGCCATTATCCGGATGATTGCTATTAAAAGGTGGTTTTATTTCAAACTTCTGACGTTCATTTATTCGGTTACCGTTTTCCAATATCTCCCCATAGTGAGGTGTCACACAGGGCGACTTTCTAGTCTGCGCTTCCAGAGAGTCAACATCGATCAAGTGTTTTGATTTTTCATAGATCTCAGTGTTGACTTTATAGTCGTCTATAATGTGCAACTTTTTCTTCAAATGTTTACTCGTTGAAGAAAATCATCGTTTTCAGGCTTCTCCTGTGTTTGTTATCTAGTCTTATGTCGATTTCCAAACTGTCTTGCTCATCTTCAAAGCTGACTCTATTGGCATTAGGTTTCCATTGACTTCTGAAATGTCTAAATTCACATTAGGTTGATGGTCAATCTCTTGATTCTCTTCGATCACACAATTGTTAAACGAGCAGTCATTGGATTCTTTGTCCTGGCAGCTATGTTCCTTGAAATTCTGTAGAGCATTTCTCTGATTGAAATGGTGATAAATATTCTCATTAGATTTTTTTTCTTCGAATGTCCTCGCCATGATTCCATGATCCTTGAGAAAAAAATTTCAAATACTTTTTGAGTAAAAAAACTTTCACTGAACTTTCATGCCTGAGCTCATAATTTTATTCAGTATCTACAACTGTTTTTTTTTTGTGAATAGAAAAAACCTTTGATCATTTCCCAAGAAATGTTCCAGTTCAAAATAATTACACAAAAATGACTTTTTACGAAATACAAAATGGGAAACTTTGTGTTTTGAATTCTGTATTAATTTATGTTTAAGTAAACAAGTTCATGAACTTTATCAAAGTTTTATTATTTACTACTGTATTACTTTCCAAAGAATTTTTCATTTTATCATTTCTTTTTTAACAACTTTTTCATTACACAGAAAAGTAAGATTTAATTAGATCCATTCATAGAATTATATAAAACGTGTCGTCATCCCATAAATCTAGAAAATAAGCATAAAAAACTGATTTTAAGTGAATAATCCAAAGGATATTATTTACTAATAAGACAAAAACTCAAACACACTAAGAATACCTACCTGTTTTTTCTCTCAATATATGGGTCAATCCCTTTATTGTTTAATGTAATACATATACAGGAAGAAGAGAGAAACAATTAAAATTTATTATTTTAACGGACTGCTACAAAATTGTATGTTGTCTTTCGGACACAGCATTAAAATCAATCAAGGACATTGTATTCATAGATTTTTTTCCCTTTTTCTTCTTTCTGGTAAGGATCATTCTCTATGAGAAAAGGTCTATACAATGCTTCGTTCAAGATATTTAATCTATGAAAGACTTTTCATATATCTGTCTAAACTGATAGTTGAACCTTGCAGCGAAACGGTTACCACAGGCATCAAGAGGTTGCAGTTCTAACCCTGGTAGAAACTAATATCGGATGTTTTCAAAGTAAAAGTGCGAATTTGAAAAACACACAATAACTATAAAAAATTCGCAAATTTACAATTTCGAGGATATTTCTTAATGTTTATTTATTTACTTATTTCATATTTCTTTACTCATTTAGTTTTGTATTTGTTATTTTTATCCATTGTGTTTACTTTAGTTATCTAGCTACTTAATTTAGTTGCATTACAATTAAGTTAATTTCATTTCACTTTCATTACAAGTTATTTATTTAATTGTTTATTTCTAATTTGCTCTCTATGTTTGCAGAAAAGGTTCGCGCACATTACTGAGATCTAGGATTCATCCTCCGTGTGATCCTTATGTCTACGGCTGATGTTTTGATTA
>JAMCCL010000521.1:0-27643 GCA_024516035.1 Bactericera cockerelli
TCATATTTATTTTTAAAAACCCCAAAAATCCCTACATACACATTTAAAACCTTTTTTTTAAATTAACTATTAAAAATTTGCCAGCTCTGTAAAAAATAAGTTTTTGTTATCATTTTTGTGTCAACCCCCCCTTCGGATATCACAAAACCCCACCAAACCCCGCATTCTAAGTTGAAACCGGGACCGAACCAACGACCTCCAGGTTACAATTTCCCCCCTTTTTATAAATAAAGCAAAGGGAGGCGGCCCGAAGAATAATTAGTTCTAAAAAAAAAAGGGTGACTTGTAACAAATTCATTCCGGGGGGGCTGAAAAAAAAATCGACTGAAAAAATTTAAAATAACGATAGACCAAATGGGGCCCTTTTTAAACAAATTGACCCAATTGGAGTCTTTTTAAAATTTAAAAAAGATTTTTCTTTGTGATCTTTGCGCTACTATTCACATTTCGCAATTCTGATGGATGGTTTTTTTTCTGGCTTTTAAAAAAGAAGAGATTTGCTTCATTTTGATCGATAAGAAGCCAAGAGCTAAAAGAGCGCGGGTTTATCTCAGGGGAAAAGTATTTTTTTTCCCCATGGGGAAGGTGGGGGGGTTCGAACCCCGGGGACAAAAAAGAAATCTTCAAAAAAAAATTTTTAAAATTTTTTTTAAAAATATTTTTTTTATTTTTTTTCCCCTTAAATAAAGAAACATTTTACAAAGGTATTTTTCCTTTTTTTGAATTTTCCATAACTCGGGGGCCCAAAATACCAAAAACAAAATATTGGAAGTGAGCCCCCCAAAAATGAAAAAAAAATATTGTAAACTGATTGTGGGGAAATGTGTTTTTCAAACTCAGCAAAAATATGTTGGCCCCCCAAAAATTTTTTTGAAATGTTTTTTAAACGGGGGGGGAATTTTTTTTTTTTTTTGTTTTTTTCGTGTGGTTGAAAATAAAAAATTTTTTATAGTTTCCAAAAAACCACATCTTTTCCCCCGAGAGATTTTTGGTTTGTGATATCGATGCAAAGAATAATTCACGTTGGATATTTAAAAAATTTCCTTTTTTAAAAATTTTAAACTAATAGACAAAATTAAGATGAAGGGCAAAAAAATTTTTAAAAGCTAATAAGCAAAATTTAAAAAGGGCCAAAATTTTATATTAAAAAATTTAATCAGAACTTGAATTTTCCTATTTAAAACAATACACAAAATCTAGGCAGAGTACATTCAGAGGAGGGATAAAAAAAAATGCCCCGTTAAATTTCCCCCCTTTTTAAATCATCAAAAATGATTTCCTATGGAGGGAAAGAAAAGAATCAAGTATTAGTTAATTTTTATTGTCTAGACCAGCATACCATTTTGTCTATGTTAAAACGTACAAAATTTTCCATTGTAAAAGATTTGGGCTTAAAAAAGGGGTGGGGGGCCCGTGGCACAAAGCCCAAAAAACATATTATTTATACCTTTACCTATAACCACTATAGAGGTAATAATTCTCTCTTTGCTCTTTAAAAAAATAAATTTTAACAATGAAGAAAAAATTGGAAAAAAAAAGGGGCCCAAACACAGTAAAAACAGTGTTCCCCAAAAAACGCGGGACAAATTCAAATATTATTCAACAGCAAATAATATGATGTATTTCTTTTTTGTTCCGGGGTTTTCTTATCTGAAAAACAAAGCAATTTTTGGGTTTGTGTTGATCCACACAGGCTAAAATGGGGGCCCTTTTTGTTGTTTTTAACTACATTTCACTTTTTAAAAACGGGGGAAACTGTCACCTGTCTTGGATGTTCCTAAGGTTTTAGGACTTGGGTTTTGGGGTTTGGGTTTTTTGTGGGAGCTAAACAAAAGGGGAAGTAACCTGTGGTAATACACGGCAAAAAGGAAAAATTTCCCCCTGCAATTTTTGGATCAATAAATAAATTTCTATTTTACTGTAGGGGTTTTATTTAATTTATTTAAATTAGGGGGAATTAAAAGGGGGTTTTTTTTTTCAACCCCAAAAAAATTTTGTTTTTTTTCAACCCTTTGGGGGTGGACAATAAGCTTTTTTGTTTTTAGGGCTATCGGTTCCATGATAAATCCTAATTTAAAAAATTTTTATTCAAAAATTGTTGGAAAATTTAAAAGGGGTTTCTTTTAAATTTAATCATAGAATTTAAAAAAAAAAAAAAATTTTTATTTTAGTAGTGGAAAAATTTTTGTGATCGCAAAAGGGGCAAAAAAGGGGGGGGAAAAAAATTCGATGGCAGCCCCAAAAAGGGGGGCCCATTTATAATTTTTTTAAATTTAGAACCATTTTGGGAAAAGGGGGCTAAGTTCTTCATGCTTGATGGTTGATATGACTTTTTTTAAAAATTTGATAAAGAATCGAGGTTTAAATAAAAAAATTTTTTTATATTAATATTTTTTATTGAAATTTTCAAAAAGGGAACACATAGGCATTGTATCAATGGTTCAATAATTTGCACCCCCGGGGACAAAATTTTTAAAAAAATTTTAATTTGTAATTTCACATTGCACTCCTCTCACAAATTTTTCACAAGCTTTTATCCCCTTTTGTATAACAGTTCATTACCAATATGGCCCTTTTGGGGTGCAATACAACGGGGGTACCTAACTAATATAAATTTAAAATGAGAAAAAGGCAGACTTCCTAGACAAAGTTTTTGGCTTTGGGTTTAATAAGGTATCTAGTAAAATTTGAAAAATAATTTAAATTTAAATTTAAAAAATATCAGCCTTTTTTTAGTTTTTGTTTAAAAAAAATTTGGGGCAGCATTTCAAAAAATGGGGAAAATTTTTTTTGTACCTCCTTTCCCTTTAAGGTCTTTTCAAATTTGGATTAGATCATTTTTATATAGGGGGGAGCTATTAGCTGTACCCTTGAATATTGAGTTATTTTTGGTACACCCTTTAGTTTTAAATAACTGGGGCCCTTTAAAAAAAGGGTTTTTTAAATTTGACCCAGCTTCAGGGATTTACCTACCACCAAAATTTTTTTTGTCCCGGGTTTTACTTTCTAGTTGTTTCATAGCATTTTTGGGGGATTTTTAAAAAAAGGGCTGGCCCTATCCTCCCAGTAGTTATGGGGGGAATTTTAAAAAAAGTAGTTTCTCATGAGTACTTTTTCAAAAAGAATATGACTTTTGGACTATCAGACTTATGGTTCTGGACTTGGGTATGAACCCCCAAATAAAAAAGTATTGTAAAAAAAAATAATAACAATTGAAGGTTTTTCCCCAAAAATGGCAATATTAAAAAAAAAAAAAAAAAAAAAAAAAAAAGAATATATTTTTGATTAAAATTTTTTTTTATATCTTTTTTAATTTTTTTATACCCACTCAGAACTATAAGACTGTCCTAAAAAACAAAAAAAATTTTTTTAGGGAAAAATACAAAAAGAAAAAACTATCACTTTTTTTCCCCTAACCTTTGGGGGGGGAAATAGGGGAGTGAGGTTTGCCAAAAAAGGCCATTAGTAGGGGGAAAAGGTGACATTTGGGGTTTTTCAGAGGTAAGAGAAGCATAATTTTTAGACCCCCCAAACCCTCAGTAACTAAATTTTAAAAACAACTCCAAACCCCAAAGTCAGGGGTTTTTTATCCCATAAGTTAAAGTAAAATTTTGGAAGCAATTTGATAATTGTGATATCCATTGTGATTAAAAAAAAAAAAGTTTTTTTTTTTAAAAAATTTTTTGAAGCTCATTACCCTTTTTAAATACAACATTCACCACTTGACAAGTTAACACTTTTATGTTATGGGTTTTCTATCTATCTAACCGCATGAAAAAAAATGAAATTTGGGGGTGAAATTGTACTTCATCCACCACATTTTTGAATTTTGAGACAAAATAGGGGCCGGCTGATCTTGAAAAACAAAATTTTAAGTTCTCCCCGATAAAGGGGTAAAAACCAAAATTTTCAAAGATGACTTACTAATTCAGGAGGTCAAAAGTTGAAACAGCATCTATCCTTAAATTTTTTAAATGTTTTCCGGGTCATAGTTGTTCCTTGATTTTGTTTCCCCAGATTTGATATCTCAAGTGGGTTTACCAAAACGGGGGCGTTTTATCTTCTTTCACAAAAACCATCACACCAAAAATTAAAGTATAAAAAAAACCTACAGATAACCTGGTTGATTAAAAATAGTTCATTTTTTCACTGAAAAAATTGATTTAGAAAAAAACAAAAAAATGGTAGAAAAGAACAAGACAGGGAATAATTTTTTTAAAAATTTTGTTTTTTTTTAATTTTTTGGACTGAATTTTCTTTTTATTTATAGATAAGATTTTACAAAAATTAAAACTTTACATTAAAAAATAATAATTATTATCTAAAAAGATATAAAGAGAAATTATTGTCCCCAAAATCTAAAATAATGAAAGACTTCAAGGCTATCACAAAAAATAAGGACCTGATTTTCTTAGTTGTACCATATTATGTTGCACAATTTTTGGGGTTTTTCACGTCACTAACCCTCACTTGAAGAAAATTTTTTCCCCGAACATAAAAAAACGGAAAAGCCCCCGGGAAAAAAAAAATGGCAAAATAAAAATAAAAATTTATCCGAGAAAATAAAAACATAAGGAAAAAGGGTTTTTGAAAAAAAAAAGAAAACAGGGCAATGACAAAAAGAACCATCAGCAAAAAACAAAGAAAAAAGTCGAAGAAAAACCCGGGAAAAAGTTTCTTTGCCCTTTCGATCCTTTTTTTTACATTTTTTGAAATATGCAAAAATTATCTGTGGGAAAAAAACCTTTTTTTTCAGTGTTGCCAAATCCCCTCTTTCCTAAAAAAAATTTTTTAAGAAGCGTAACGGGGGGGGTGGGGAAATCTTTCGGGCAAAAACCAGGGGTAAAAAAAAAAAAAGGCCGCCAGGGTTTCCAAATGTTAAAATTTTTTTTTTATCAATATTTTACATTTTGTCCTCGCGATTTTTTCCCCCTTTTTTTTTGAATTTTTTTACTTTTTGGATTTTTTTTTTTTCCCTTTATTTTTTTGTTTTTCATTTTTTTTTTTCTAAAAATACATCTTTTTTTTTGATAAAAAAAAGAATGCCAAAAACCCCTTCGCCGGTCGATGCCTGTTTATAGTATTGGAAAAATTTTTGTAGTGAAGGGTTTTTTATGAAAGGAAGTGTAGAACTTCCCCAAAAAACACAAATTCCCTTAAAAATGGAAAAAGGGTTTTTTTATTTTTCCCAGGTAGTTTTTTTTAGAGTTTTTTTGGATTGACAGTTTGATGTCCCCATGAGCAATAAAAAAAAGCTCTCGAATACAATTCAGGAATACTAAAGAGGCCAAAAGGAAATCAAAAGAAATTAACTCTTTGACTGCGAGGGAAAAACCCCCCGGGTTTTGGGCCCGTACACTTTCCCACCCGGCCAGGGGGACAACTGAGTTGGCCAGTACATTTTGGGGAAGTGTCAAAGTATTTTTGGTTTTTTGGCCCCGGGAGGAAACATGTAAAAAATTTTTGCTCGGGGGGGAAAAAAAGTTTTAAAAAAAATCACCCTGTAAAAGAGTACTTTCCATTCGCTGGAAACTTTAAAAAAACCCGCTACCCTCTTTAAAACCCCACCCACCCGGGGTTGGGCCCCGGGGGGCTAGTACACGAAGCTTCACCTCGCAGGTGTTGCTTAAAATTGGGGGCTCCTACGAGAACGGTGCTTTTAAAATGACGGGTGGTGAAACCACCCCTTTAATGTTAAAATTATTAAAAAGCATTTTTTCACTGAGGGAATTCCAAAGAAACCCCGCGGCGTGCGACCTTGCCCCGTATTGATTTTATTTTACACCTATTTTTTTTCTAAAAAACGAAGCCTTTCTCCACACGATTTGATCCCGTTGCATTCCCGGCTTGAGTGGCCGCACCCGGGTTTTTGGGAAAGGGTTTCCCCCCGCGTATTTTTTTTTTTTCATTGCTAAAAAGGGGTGAGAAGAGTAGCCCCCGACTGCATAGTTTGAGGTCTAGTTGTAGCCTGACCACTCCAAGGAGGTATGCCCCCCGACTGATGGCAGAAGAGACAAAATACTTCCCTTTAGACTGTGAGAGTAAAGGGACTCTTTATTTCCCTTTTTTGCAGAATAAATGGGAGTTTGTATTTAATTTATGTGTTTTTTACGAGTGGATCGGATGGTCCCTTAGCAAAAAAGTACCAGTTATTATAAAAAAATTTTTTTTTGTAAAAATTTTGGGGAAAAACCCCGGGGGGGACCTACCACAGGGTTAAGGGGGGATGCTCTTATCTTTGAGATAAAGTTATCAAAACAAAATAATGGGGTTGGTTTTGCGAGGGTTGGTCACAAACCCCTTTAACAATCAACTGTTTCGTACATATGTCGACTTCCATAAAAATTAAAGACCGGGCAATAAAAGGGGCTTCCTAAATAGTCCCCCCTTTGGGGCCAAAATAGCATGGGGGGCTTGCACCCCCGGGTGACTGGGGTTTAAAGAAACATTTTCGGCCCGACCTACTCTGTCCACTCTAGAGACTTTTAAATAGTCTCGGAGGACAATCCACAACAATCGGGGGCGCATTACGTTTTTGGTTTTTTTTGGAAAAAAAATAGACGGTTGGTTGGAGATTTAGCAATAGTTCTCGTAATGCCCGTTTTTACCCATTTAACATCTTGTGACATAAAAAAAATTAAAAAATTTAAATTTAAAATTTAACAGCTGTCTTTTTTTAAATCTTCCAAAATGAAATTATTGTTGCTTTTTTAAAAAATTTTTTCCCCCTTTTTTCCCCTGGTCGGGTCAGACCCACGCCCCTCGTAGTAAAATTTTGAATTGTTTTTATTTTTGGGGGGGGTGTATTATTTTGGCTATTAAAAAAAAAGATTTGGTCAATGGGGGTTGATTCCCCCCTCAAGTTCCCTTTCCCCTCCCAACCAAAACCCAAACCCTACTACACTTAATGAATTGTTCTATGAAAATTTTTTTTTTAACGTGTAGATAAAGAAGGCTACGAAATGTAAAGTTTTACTGCCCACTTTTTTTTACCAAAAAAGTTTTTTTATGTATAAAAAGGGTTTGTTTTTAATTTTTTTAAAAACGAAAAAAGGGGGTTTACGCATTGCGAAACAGGAAGGTTAAAAATGCTTTTTGGGCCCGAGAAAGAAAAAAAAATGCTTATTCCCTTATATTTTTTTTTCCGGAGTAATCAGAAAAAATTTTTTATTCTAAAGCGGGAAATTTTGAGAAAAAAAAATCATTAAAAAAAAAATACACCATACCTAGGACCCCCAAAAGTTAAGCAACGCCAGCGGGGTGAAAAATTTGTGATGCGGCACGGGGGCCCCCTTTTTTGATACAGAGAAGGGGGGGAAAGATGTATCATTTCAAGTTGGTAGTTCAACCACATAATTCTATTGTGTTTTTTCAACCATCTTGGAACTTGGAACCCCTTTTTTTTTACAAAAACCAAAAGGTAGGAACTGCAAGCTACCCCGGCCCTTTAAAGGGGTTTTGGGTATCAGTTCCTGGTTTTTAGCCCCCAAAACAAGATCAGTTTTCTCCCTGGGTTTAACCCTCCCCCAGCTAGAGATAGTCTCAAGGGGGACTTTTGCTTTTAAATTGCTAATAGAAAAATTTTTCAGTCACTTCACCTTTTTTTGTAAAAACCCCTTAAAATTTTAAAACAATTCCCAAAAATTGGGGATAAAAAGGGGAATCTGATCAGAAAAAACCCTTTTTTTAATCTTAATAAAAAAAATAAAGCCATGACCACTCACGGGCGGGGCATCGCTCAAAACACCCAAACCTACGTCCTAGGAATCTGAAATTTGGGGGAGGTTTGCTTTTTTCTTAAGTCTAGAGGGGGAAAAAAGACGGGATTTTTTCGAAACTCCCACAAACCCTGGGATTGGCAAAAAAAAGGTTTTTTTTTCTTTCATGGCCACCCTCGGCCCCCCAAAGCGGGCGACAGCCCCAAAGGGGGCGAAGCCCAAAAAGCGGGCGACAGCCCCCCAAAAAGCGGGCGACAGCCCACAAAACGGGGACAGCCCGCTTGTAATTAATACAGTCAAAAAAAAATTTTTTTGAAGATATAAAAAAAATTTTAGAAAAATCTACATTTTGCAGGATACATTTTAAAAAAAACTCATTATTTTGTGGGGGATTCTCAGCCATTTAATTTATCCCAAATTTTTTTTTGTAGAATTTTGTTCTTTGTGAAAAAGGGCCCCTGGTGCAAAAAAAATCCCAAATTTTATAAAAAACCCTATGAGTGACAAAAAAAAATAACGGGGACCACAACAGCTAAGCTGGATGGTAAAATCCGCTGAAGTTTTTTCAAGCAGAGAGAAAAAAAAGGGGTTTGGGGGAAGAGTTTGCCATGGGGAATAACCCCGCCCCTTATTGGACTTTTTTTTTAAATTTTTTATTCTTTTTCATTTTTTTTTGTATTTTATACAGGGTGGCCCGAAATTTTTCACCAAAAGGGGTGGGGAAAAAAAAGAACCATTTCAAAAAAAAATATTCCCGGAATTTTCCTTTATTTTTTGTCCCCTTTTTTAAAAAGGGGGCCAAAAAAGTGTGTTTTTCAAATAATTTCCCATTTTGGGTTGGGGTTTTGATTTTTTTTTTTTTTTCACCACCTAAAAAAAAAAAGGATTCATTTTTTTAATTGAAAATAAAATTTTTAAATTTTAAAAAAGTTAAATTAACCCGTTCAATGTTTAATGATCATCTCATTTGGGGTGTCAACGTTCTGAAAAAGCACAATTTTTAAAAAACACTTTTTTTCCCCCCTTTTTTAAAACGACAAAAAAAAAAAAAAGGAAAAAAGCCCCGGGAAAAAATTTTTTTTGGGAAAAGGGGCCTTTTTTTAACCCCCCATCATTTTGGGCAACCCTTTTTGGACCACCCTGTAAAAATTTTTTTCCATTTTTTTTTAATTGAAAAAAATTTTTTTTTGTATGTACATAAAATCCATTTTTCCCCCAACAAAGCTTTGGGGAAAAATAATAATGCAACCTCCATTTTAGGATCCCTCCCATTCAAAAAAAGAAAGAAAAAATTTTTTTTTTTAAAATAATAACTTTCATTTCATGAGAGCTCAAAAACTGTTATATTTTCTTAGTTTTTTTAAATTTCAAAAAGGGGTTAGGTTGTGGGCCCCCTACAGGAATAAGTTTTTAAAATGCGGATAGGTGACGGCCCAAAATTTTTCGGGGACTTGTTTAGGAAAGGGGTGACTGTAAAAACTACAGTCCTGACATGCCCTTTAAAGGGGGGGAAAAAGGGGGGGTTTTCCTTTTCCCTTAAATTTCCCTCACTCATATCTAAAAAATTTTATTCTTTTTTTTTAAATATCATTATTTTAAACCTATTTGGAATTGAAGAAAAAAAAATTTGGGAAAATTTTAAATCCTATTAAAAAAAACCCCCAAAACACTTCAAGAAAATTTTTTTTAAAAATTTATTTTTAAAAAAAAATAACTGTTTTCAACAACAAAAAAAAACCCCAAAAAAACCCCCTTCAATGCCCTTTTCAAAAACGGGTTTGTTTTCCCCATGAACGGCTTTACTTTTTTCCTTTGGGGAAGGGTTAAAAAAATTTAAAAGTTTCTTTTGCCCCCAAAAGGAAACTTTTCCCCTCTAAAAAACCTTACCACCACCGCCTTGAATGCTAAAAAAATCAAGTAATTTTTTTAAACAAATTGAGTAATTTTCTGTTTTTTCAAAAATTTTGGAAATTTTTTTTTTTTTGATACTCAAGGACCTGAGTACTTGTTTAAAAAACCCTTTGGCCCCCTAAAACAAAAAATTAAAAGGGAAATATTAGTGACCACACAATAACACCCTCATGGCATAGCCAGGATTAGGGGCGGGGGGGGGGGGGCAAACAAAAAATTTTTTCCAATTTTCTAATATTAAAAGTTAAATCATAATTTTTTTAAAAAAAAATTTAAAAAGGGGGCCTATGAAAAACCCCTAAATACGGAAATAGGTTAACCCCAAAATTTGTCTAAATCGAGGGGATATTTTTTTTTTTTTAATCCCTTTATTGGGGACAGAGTACAATGGTAACAGTTAAAATTAAGAAAAAAAAAAAAAATGACAAAATAAATAAGTAAAAAAAAGAAAAAAAACAATAAGTCCTACATAAAGTCCTACCAAAAAAAAAATTTTAAATTTTTTGTCAAAAAAAAAACCCAATTTCCCTAATCATATGAATTTAAAAAAAATTAAAAGACCTAAAATAGTAATCCCTTTTTATCAAAAGAAATTTACTACAAAAATACAGACTTGATTTTGATGTGAAAAAAACTTAAAATAAATTTTTGGGTTTTTGACTTAATAAAAAAAAAAATTTTTACCCCAGACTGGTTTTTACGTCCTAGCCCAAATAAATATTTTTTTTAAATTTAAAAACCCTTTTTCCCTAACTTACTCTAAGCTTAATTTTTAAAAAAAAAAAATTTTTTTTTACATTTATTTTTTTTAATGTAAAAAATCCTTTATTTCGTCTTTTTTTATTCATACTTTTTTTTTTTAACAAAACAAAAAAATCAAAAAATTTATAACAAAATAATTAAGAAGACCAAAAAAAAGAAAAAAAAAAAAAAAAAGGGGTTGATAATTTAGTGTTTTTTTTTAAAATTCCCCAACTTTTTTATAATAAAAAATTTTTTTTATTTTTTTTTTTAATTTTACATTACATGTACACAATTTTTAAATTCTTTTTTGAAACTAACTTAATATTTATATTTACTTATTTTAAAAAAAAATAATAAAAAGGGGAGAAAAAGCAAAGAATTGGAAAAAGAAAAAGGGGATGAAAAGTAGAAAGACAGGAAAAAATGTTGACTAATTGATGAAAAGATCATACATTTAATAAAAAAAAAACCGGGGGGGAGGTATAGTGTAAAAAAATGGTACCGGTCACACGAAATCTCAGAAAAAGAATACAACAAAAGATCAAAAAAAAATTTTTTTTTTTTAAAGAATTTCGGGGAGGGTTTTTTGATCAATAGGGAGGCTGTTGTAAAATTTGATACCCTCTGAAAGGGGTTTAACCCAAAAAATTTATTGAGTTAGACTTAGAATATTTTTTTGGTGCAAGTACTTGTGATTTAAAAATTTAAAAAAACAACCTTAAAAGTTTTATTCACACCACCTTTTTAAAAATGGGAGTTCCAAAACCCCAAAAGTGATTTCCCGGGTGTAAACCCGTGATTCTATTCACAGGTCAGTGCTCCCCCCCCCCCCCCCCCCCCCCCCCCCCCCCCCCGGGGGGGGGGGGGGGGGGGGGGGCCCCCCCCCCCCCCCCCCCCCCCCCCCCCCAAAAACACCCCCCCCCCCCCCCCCCCAAATTGGGGGGGGAAAAAAAAAACCCCCCCCCCCCCCCCCCCCCCAAAAAAAAAAAACCAAAAAACCCCCGGGGGGGGGGGAAAAAAAAAAAAATAAAATTGTTTTCCTTATTAATTGCCAAACCAGTACAAAAACACTATTTGCACTGGCATGGTCCCTGCCGGGGGGTGGGAATTTTGGGCCCCCTTTAAATTCCTAAAAATTGATTTTTCCCCCGGAGGATCCTAAAAATCCCCCGCTGTACGGGTTTTAAAAAAACCCTTTAAGGGGGGACTGTGGGAACCACAAAAAAATCCCCCAAAAAAGAGTTTTTGAGTTTTTAATTTTAAAAATTTTAGCAATGGGACCCCCCTTTTTTGGGGAAAACCCCAAAAAAAAAAAAAAAAAAAAATTTTTTAAAAAGGCCCGGGAAAGAGGGCCCCCCAAGACAAAAAAAAAAAAAAAAAAAACAAAAAAGGGGTTTTTAATTTTCTTCCCTTGGCTTTCAAAAAACCCGTAAAACCCTTAAAAAACCCCCTTTTAAAACCAAAACCAAAAATGGAAAAATTTTCCCCCCCCTCCCCCCCAATTTTTTCCCTTTTTTTGGTTTTTGGACAAAAACTTTAAAGCCCCCCCCCCGAACAAAAAACCATCGGTTTTTGGCCAAAAAAAGATTTTCCCGTTTTTTTTTGTTTAGGGGTTTTGATCACTTTTTTGGTATAGCAACAATCTAAAAAAAAAAAAAAAACCCCTTTAACTACACAAGAGACATCTGACAACCATCTCATGTTTTTTTTGGAAAAAGCTCATGGTATTTCATTGTTTTGTCCCCAAAAAAACAATAACAGAGGGGTTGCTTTTGGGGAAAAAAAAAAATGTTTTAAAAAAAACTTTTGGGAAAAAATTAGTTTTCCCCCTTTTTAAATTTTAAAAACGGGCAATAAAAACCTGAATACCATCGACAAAAAAAGGAAATAAGGGTTTTGGGGGGTTTTTAAAACTGAATTCTATATTCATGTACCCCCAACCTCTTAATAGAAGCTTCTTGGACCTTAGCAATACATGCACCAGCTATATCACCAGTAGGATAAATGAGATTGCAAGCTGGAATATTCAAAATACATTTATGACACTTTACTTTCCCTTGTTGTTGGCATTTTCAATTTTCGGTTGGTTGTTGTAGCACATATTTACCCACTGAATGCCTTCCTAACCCAACAATTCTACTGGGGGTAAAGGGACTTTTAGTCTCATCCTAGTAGGATAAACAAGAATTTATTGTATTAATCTCACCTAACGGGTTGGGTTGGATTTTTTCATTTGCAATCTAAAACTTTGTTTTTAAATACTTACAGAATATGAAGATTACTTTTTACCTTTTCCTATTTTCTAACCAAACAACAAAAGCATGTACTGCATGTAGGAAAAAATAAATAAAAGCTATCACGAATTCACCTTTCGCGGCCCTTCTTTACAAATTTTGAGAAGCATGAAAAAATATTGTTTTATTTACATTTGCTTCTTTGGGATTTGCCCCAAAGGGCAAGGCCCGTTAAAATCCATGAAACTTTTTCCATTTCCCCACCCAGAGCTCAAAAGTTTCCCTTCAGAAGAGAATAGAGAAATTTTATCTATGAAAAGGGAATTTTTCACCGGGGAAAATAATGGAATAACCTTAACTCAATTATTTTTTTTTACTTTTCTAGTTATCTTTTTTGCAGTTAAGAGGAGGTGTATTATTAAAATACAGTGAAATAACAATCAAAGGATTGGAATTTATTAAAAAAATAATATTAATGTAATAAGAAAAGTTTTATTTGAACGACAACAAGAAATCGACAGCTGTACATGTACTCCAATTACTGAATCCACAAGGTTGAACTATGAAACTAGAGTGTCACAGCCTTTGATTGAATCTATTGTAATCTATAGAAAATGGGGAAAAATAAAGAATATTGACTGCCACTGTGGACAGGTGGCAGACAAATGAAATCTCCTTGTCTGTAACAATTGGATGAACCCTGTCCCCAAAACAAGACTAACCCTGGCCAATCTAAATAAAAAAGATATTTGTTCCGGACATAAAAGAAAAAGTAATAATGAAAATAAGCATGAATGGTTTTATGATCATCACATTGTGAGACAGCAAGCCGTCTAGTTTTAAAAACTTGTTTTATCCCAAAAAATTTCAGTTCTTTTCTTTGCCACTACATATCATTGTGCTATTTGTCTTGTATCACTATATGAAATTTGTGTCACTGACCCTCATCTTTCTCTGGTGTTAGCCCTGCAAGACAAAACAGCTCCTAGTACTTCTCTTACATTTCCTTTATTGAATACTGGAGCTGCTATTCAAACATCAAAGGAATTTACTTCAAACATTCAGAATGCTTGTGTTGTGTTTCAACTTTTGATCATGTTTTTGCTAAATGAAAAAAATCTTCAATGTTACGAATTGATAAGAATTAAAAACATCTGAATTGGGCTTACTGGGAAGAAAATTTTGAATGAGGCTTCACCTCCCAATATCTTCACTCAACATTTTCACACTCTTTCATTTTCCCCATCATAATACTCGCTTTTACTTATCCTCTATTCCACCCCACAATACAGTAGACCTTCATTATCTGAGGATTAATGTCTACTAGGGGTATGCCCCTATGCGGATAGTCGAGGTCCTATTAAAAGTCTAGAAATTGAGAGGACCCTAAAAAACCCCAAAATAATAAAGAAGAATTTTGATTTTTGTTAAAAGCAGATGTATTTTTTATATATTTTATTTAAACAAGAAATTTTGTCCCCTCCTAGTTTTTATTAGCTTTAAAGTCTTTTCCCCACATCAACATCATTGATAGGTTTCCGTAGATCTTGCTTGCAAAAACCACTTGAAAACTGCCTGATCCAAGGAATCATAAGAAGAAGTCTTCATGCATGTATGCTTGGAGCTCTGATTACAGTAGCAGCGTTGCTATGCACCCATTCAATAACGCGTGTTTTTTTTTTAATCTGGATAATCAAGTATCCGCAGGTTGAGGACGGGATAATCAAGGTTCTACTGTACTAAACCCTATGGGGAATAGTTTTACTGTTAATGCTATAAGAAACATGGAACAATTCCTGATGAACTTGGAGAAAACAATTTCTCATAGAAACATTTCTTGGAAAATATAAATTAATTTTAATCTTTTTTTTAACATGTTGTTTCTATGTATTTTTATTTATTTAGCTTCTTTTTACTTTCCTTATCCTATAATAAGGAAAATATTGTATTCGTCTAAAATTTGACCTACCCACTTTTTACATTTCTGGCGAATCATAGCCTCAGGATACCAAAAAATGTTTTTTAGCCATTGGTCCGTGTGTCTGTCTGTGTGTGTGTCTGTGTGTGTGTGAAAGGATATCCAAGAACGGTAAGAGCTAGAGACTTTGAAATTTGGTATGGTAATTAATTTTTAAAAACCAGACAACCATGAAACTTTGGTTGAAATCGGCCGCATTCGGGCCCCCAGGGCCGCAAATATTGGCCGCAAGCACCGCTTCTTTGAATTGGTTAAAGATACAAAAAAAGTTTTAAAAAACAACATTTTCCCCCAAATTAAAAAATAAAAGGGGTTCACTCTGATCATTTTTTTGATATCTTTAACTTTTTGGAAACCGGCCCCCCCAATTTTACCGGTTTTTGTAGGGGGGCCTATTGGACTAATTTTTTATTATTCATCCTAGATGGGGGTTGGGGGACATATCAAATTAAATATTTTGAAGTGCTGATCACGAATTTGGCATTGATTTTTTTGTTATCTTTTACCGTTCAGTCACCAGTGGCGAATTCGACTCCTTTTTGGGAGAAAGGAAAGTCGGTGTGATTTTAAACCAGATTTTTTTTATTATTATTGAAAACTAGATAGGGAACTCAAGGGTAGGGTGGAAGAGATTGGCATAGGCAATAACCCCTCCCTTTAGTTAGGACACATGTTTATATATTTTTTTCGTTCTTTTCCCTTTTTATTTATATTAGAGTGGATCAAAAAATCATTTTATTTTATTTATTAACGTTTAAAACCTCGGAAAAGTTGTGGCTGTTCAAGGTAAGACTTGTGAGCTAAAAAAATTTTGGACCACGTCTTCCGGTCGCGCAAAGGTTTTTCTTTCAAAATGGCGAAAACCAAAAAAAAAAAATAATAATAAGAAATTAAAAAAAAAAATGTAAAAAAAATTGATAGGTAATCAATTTTTTTTTGTTTGCTATAGAATAACTAGTTATAAAAAGACTATAAAAAAGATTAAAAAAAAACACCAATGAAAACACCTTTACCCAGTCGCGCAAAGGCCTTGAAATTTGTGAATTTCACGAAAATTCACTATAATTTTGCCCTTTTTCAAGGAATTGAAAAATATAGGAATTTTTTTTTAACTGACTCCCCATAAAATTTTATTACTTGCATGAAGGTCCGAAGAATCCGCAGAGACCAAAAAAAAATATAATCGGAACCAACCCTTCCGGTTGTGAAAAGGGGCCTTGAATATTATCCTCTAAACTTTGTACTACTTACTTTATGTATATCTTTGAACCAGCTTAAAAATTGACACAGAACTCAGAAGAAAAAGTTTTGGGTACGAGTATACGACGAATTCCATCCAGACCCTACCCTATTTCGTAGTCAAGACGTCTACTAGTAATCCAAGGTCCGGGTTCGAAAGGTGACCGGTAAAGGGGTTTCATTGGTTTTTTTTTTAAACTCTTTATACAGTCTGGTCTTTTATAACAAGATAGCTATAGCAAACCAAAAAATCGATTAAAAATTTTTTTTTACATTTTTTTAAATTTTTTTTTTTTTTGGATTTTCGTCATTTTGAAAGCCTTTGCGCGACCGAAGACGTGGTCCAAAAAGTTTTTTTTGCTCAAAAGTCTTATCTCGATAAGCCACTACTTTTCCGGGGTATAGCTTTTAATTAAAATAAAATAAAATGATTTATTGACCCACTCATTATATACATTATTTTTTTCCTTTTCCATTATTGTTTCCATTTTTTTGATTCTATAATAAATTATTTGTACTGTAAAATACCTAATTATGTCTATGTATTCCAAAAAGTGTTTAATAATATTAATTTTCTACTTTTTGCTTTCAGAGACTTTCCGTGCAGATCTTTAAAATACTCCCACTGCCTCTGGACATCTGGCTTTTTGCTGCCTCAGGGCCCCCTCCTTCTGTTGCCTCCGGCATTGGCTCTTCAGCTGCCTCCGGCTTTTCTCCTGCCTGCCTGTAAATTTTTATTCTTTATTTATTTACACGCGATTAAAGATTGTCTAGGCAACCATGTTTCATGTCAAACCCCCTTCTAAACAATGTAAACTTAATTATTCAAAAAAGAAAAAAAAAAAAAAAAAAAAAAAAAAAAAAAAAAAATTCTGTGTTCTCTATTTTCCCAGACAAAACAAATAGCCCTCACTTATAGCTTGTAAAAATACAGCTGTTGCATTTTTTGTATTCAACGTTTCATAGGTGGAGAAAATAACCTGGTTCCCCACTCATTTGTCTGTCACGTTAATGTCCAATTTTTACAGTTTACCAGAGCAGCCGGAAAGATAAAATGGCCAACAGTGGTTTTTTAACATTTTTAGCATCGCGGCACACTTAGCATGAAGATCAAAGATATTGGACTTAGCCCCCAGACAAAATTTTGAAGATGTTTATAAAAGAAAGGATTTTTATTGAACCCAACTAATATTGGGGCTTTTTTTATCTTCAGAAAAATTTTTTAGCACACACATTATAGATGGGGAAAACACTGTCACTTTATTAAGTAGCACGTGGCCGAGTGGGATAGGGAGCAAAGCAGGGTGACCTGGGTTCGATTCCCGGCACGCAGAAATTTTCTGCGTGGGGTGTCGGGGTCCACTCATACCTCATGAGGAATAAGCGACCTCACTAGAGACGAGGTTCTGTTTTAACTTGGGTACTGGACGATTTTTGGGTTTCGTTTGTTCGTCTGTTAAAGGATAGACCCGACCGGATTCTTCAAAATTTTTATTAGTATGTATACATGTTCATTGGGGTCTTAGAATTTTACCCATTGTTTTTGGCCGGCTAGGAAGGAACAAATCGACCGCAGCGCAGGCCCTACCTAGTAGAGGGAGACCTCAACTCAACCAGGAAAAATCTATCCTGGGTTGGTAGAATACCCGATATGGGCAAGCTAAAGACGACTCCAGGGGGGGAACCCAATTATCCATCACTATACCTCCTAACCTCCATTCGTCACACCAGAAACCTTAAGTCTGGACGGCAGTCCATAACTTCGGCAGCCTTTGAGAAATTTTTGAAATAGTTGATCGGTTAAGGGGGAGGGGGGTCGACAAGAGTCAATTTTGCCCATCTCACCCATCGTTACCGTTTCGGCTGAGAAACATTTTACGCCTGAACCTTCGACTCTCACCCGAAATACGGACAAATGCACTCGGTTGACATTACTTACTTGTAAATTAGGGACGGGTTCTAAAAAGCTCGAGATATACATAGTGTCCCACCAAAGTTGGAAAACACCTCAAATTACCCGGCCCATGAAAGAGTTTTTGAAAAATAAAAAATTCAAGGGTACATGTTTCAATTATGCGGTTTCAGTCATGAATTTTTTTTTTTTATACAGGGTGGTTCGAAAGTCAAAAATTGAGGTGTCAACTTTCGATTTTTAAATGAATCGACCTGAATTTTATTTGATAATTCAACTTCTAAATGGTTTTCTGAGTACTTTTTTGAACTAAAATATTACATACAGGGTAGTTTTTTGACCATTTTACTTCCAAGAAATTTCTAATATTTAGAAATCGGAAAGTATTATTGTGCTCGTTTTTGTAAAAAAAAAAAAAAAAAAATATTTTTTGCTCCGATTTCTGGACGTTTCATAACCTCCTGAGCAACTTTGGTTTTGTGTCCGTCTGTCGATCCGTCGGTCTGTTAAAAATATTCCTTGTAACGCGCAAACTCAGAAACTACGAACGGATTTTGATGAAATTTTGCACACATATAGAGACGTTCTGTAGATGGTCCCATTTAAAACAAATTTGAAGAAAATCGGTTTAAGCGGTTTGGAGATACAAGTGATTTAGTAGAAAATCTCAAAATTGGCACGTGGTCGTGTATACAATGTGAAACAACACGAGGAAGTATTGTGTCCATGATTGGCAGTGTTTTTTTTTTTTTTTTTCTAAATCTCGAATAATGATTTCGTTTAATTTTTTTCGATAACAAGAATAGAAAGTTTTTGTGTAATGAAAACACCATTTTCAATTGTCAGCAAAAATTTTCATACAGGGTGTAAAATAATTTTACTTGGTTTTTTTTTTTAAAAACCGAGTTTATTTTACAAAAACTCTTTCAGGGTCCGAGTAATTTGAGGTGTCCATCTTTGGTGGGACACCCTGTATATACATATATCTATTTATAAAATGCTTGAAGGTAACCTCTGTCATTTTTTTACTTTCCTTATCTTATAATAATAATTTAAATAAATGTGTATAATAAAAGAGCAGAATTATAGGACTTTTTCGTATCCGTATAATCCTTATCTTATTTCTCCTTATATATAAGAGAGGCGAAATTATAATTTCGCCTCTCTACGCTGCTCATATTAAAAGCAGCTACTCATGTTTCCTCACGAGGTATGATTGGACCCCGGACATGCAAGTACAACCCGAAAAAATCCAGCCCTGCTGGAGATCGAACCCAGGTCACCGTGCACGCTGCACGCAAGCCAAGAGCGGTAACCCACTGGACAACCGTGACTACCCTTATCTTACAGAAAGGACAATTTTTGCATATTTGTAGACTTCTTTTTAGGAAGAGGATGTAAAGAAAAGACCCAATAAAGGAAAGAAAAGACCCAATTTACCCTCTTTCAAAAATTATTCCACGAAATCAATTCAAAACCAAAACCACTTTAATATGCTCTGAATTTCTAATGGGTTATTCAATCATTCTTATTTCTCCTTATCATTCTCTCTTTCGCTCACTTACTCTCTGTCAGGTCGCTTTTTAATTTTCTCTCTCTCGCACACACATAAAATTTAAAAACTCAAATTTTCTCTTTCTCAGGGTCGGACTTAAGTCCTGTAGCCCTAGCGTCAAGGGTACGTTGAATAAACCAGTACTCGTTTTGTCTCTAAAGTTAAGCAACGTGCAGCGAGGTTAGGACATGGGTGAGTGACCATCAATTTAGAACCCTCCTGATATTTGGCTATTCCCGACCTCACTGAAGCTGGGTGAAGTTAATTTGCATTGCTGGGTTTGTGAGTTTCAAGCGAATGGAGGGTGAACCCCCGTGTGATATGACCATGCAGTTGAAAGCCATATTAAACTCAAATTTAAAAAAAAGATCCTGAAATTAAGCAATGAAGTTAAAAAAAGTCCAAGACTTGGATAAGTCACCATTCGAATTCAAATGCTCGTGTTGCTGACTATTCCCGCCCCACAGTAGTCACCGTGGCCGAGTGAGTTAGCGCGCTAGGCATTGCACGCACGGTGATCTGGGTTCAATCCCCAGCGGAGCAGGATTTTAGCTGCTTTAATGTTAGCAGCGACCAGTGGCAGGATTATAGGCAAAAATAAGATATTGGGTTATTAAAGATATGGAAAAGTCCTATAATTCTGCGCTACCCACTAAAATTGTGATTTAATAACATAAAGAAACACATTATAACATTATTATTATTCCCGCCCACTCAGACTGTGTGAGGTTTATTTGAATAGCTGTTTTGTGAATACCCCTTTATAAGTGCCGCACGCTACAGAAATGAATAATCCCAGACAGCACAGTCAACTGGATGTATACCATACTGTTAGGGTGGAAAAAGTCTACTTGCCCACCTGGAAATCAGCTGGAGATTTCCACCTTCCACCTGACCTCCACCTGGAAATCAACTGGAAATGAACTGGAAAGTAACCCAACTTTTAACTGGAAGTCAGTTGCCCAAAGTCAACTGGATTTGTTCCACTTATTTCCAGCTACTAGTAGCGCTCTCTAGTGGATGGGATAAGAAGTCACTACCCCAATGCTTACATACCTATTTACCTATACTGTACATTATCCTACATAATAATTAAATGCTACGCTCTTGGTTTTGAGGTCGTGGGTCGAATCCCATTATATGCATTTTTTTGCAACAAAAAAAAAAATAATAGTAATAAAAATACTAGAAACAAATGTATATTAGGCATACATTCAATTTAAGTTATTTTATTTAGAGGCCATACATTCAAATCTCATGAAGAATATTTTTTTTTGTATAAAAATAAAGTAATAAATTTTAAATAGGTTTTTTTAACATATATTATCAATTTTGAGTATAATTTTTTTATATAGAAATTTGGAAAGAAAAAGAAAATAACTAATTGTTTTAAACAACACAATTCAAATAAGACTCTTTAACATTATTATATTTTTACAATACAAGTGTTTATTTTTAAAAAAATTGTCCCAAAAGTGTAAAATGCACTATCAAATTTCCACCATGTCACAAGACCTTGTACTAATGTATCACAAGTATGTCCTAAGTAGGTATAATCTCTATATATAAAACTCAAAGTTGTGCATGTCGGGCTGACTATGTCTTCTTGGGGTTACAATACCAAACGTACTCACACTGAGAGTTCACCCCCCCTAAGCCACCTTCAACATACTAGAAAATTATCAAAATTAAAATATCTAATACAATTTTCAAGGCACTGGTAATCAAGTGGTTAACGCGCTAGTCAGATAATCAACCTAGCGTAGGGTTCCGTTGTTTCAAAATTTTCCTCATTATGGTTGTGACCACATAATAATAAGACTCTGAGGGTTAGGTGGTAGAAAATGCTTTGAGCATAACCTTTAACCTTACCTGGTGGTTACCTTCCAATTAAAAGTGTTATTATTATTTTTATTGGGACACCGGCCGGCCATGAGAAAAAACCTTAATGGTGACAAAATGCCAGGTTTTAGCTAGTATAGAAATAAAATAATGATATCCAATTATAAAATATGCTCATAACATGTACATAATCACAATAAAATAATAATACTATGTAAATTAAAATAATTTCTTTTGTGAAACCAAAAATAACAAAGAAATAAACTAATAGCCAGCAGAAAATGAAGATGGGGCATGGAATACACCAGTTTTCATGAAAATGCAAAAGTTAAGCAATGTCTTTGAACGTGGTTGAACATGGATTAGTGAATGTTATTATGTATTTGTAATCCTTCATGACAATTTATATACTGCTGTGGCTAATTAGAATTGCTGGGTTGTTTGCTTTGAGAATTATTACCAAAAAACATTGTTATACTTAAATTAAAACAAAATTGACTTGTTAAGACTAGTGAAATTATAAAACACAATAACACAATAGTGTGGAACACTTTTTTTAAATAGATATAAAATTAACTCAAAATTTAAGGGGCTTCATAGTAATAAGGTGGTAGAGAGAGCACAAAATAGTTATTATTGTTATTATTAACAGTTCACAGTAAATTGGCCAATTAATTTTAAATCAAGTAATCAGGAAGCATGTCACAAAGTAAACATCATTTTTTAGTGTGGCAGAACCACCTATGAGTGAAATATTCATTTGATTATAATATGTATTGTACATCTAAATAAAATCCACAGAGTGAAAAATTTCACTATCTAGCACTATGCATTCAGCTGTTTCTTTGCTTGAACCAGAACCTTTTTTTAGCCAACCTATGGTCAAGAGATCGAGCATAAAAAATTCTGTTTCCCTTAACACATGAGACTAGCATTCATGGTCCTACTTTGGCTTGGCTAGGCTAGGTGAGATTAATATGGGTAGCTGGTATGATTCCAAGTGAACTGAAGGTGTTTGTCATTGTGTGATTGTGCTAGTCCAGGAACAGCAGAGTGCAGAAAGTTCATTAGGGTCCAAGTGGATGTCTCTAGAAATGGATGGTTATTGTCAGATGAAAAAGGTGATCCAGTATTAACTGTTTCTTGTCCTTTCCTTTTCTTCTGTCACGATTCACGATTTAGACAAACTAAAGAACTATTTTTTGAAACATCTCGAAAGCAAATTTGGAGTTCAGAAATCACAAATTAAACACTTTCAGTAGTTATAAAAAAGATGTTGAAAACTAATTAAAATATTATTTGTATTTAAAATATGTTCAAATAAATGAAATACCTATTATTTAAGAGAATTATTAATTATTTAAAACAATTCACAATTTGTCACAAAAATATCACAAATTCTGAATTTCCTTCAACAAAGGACGAGTTTTATCTAAACACTTCCAGGACGAGTTTTATCAAGATCAAAACTAATTAAAATGATATTTGTATTTAAAAATGTTCAAAACTAAATGAAATACCTAATATTTAAAAGAATTATTAATTATTAAAACAATTTACAATCACCAATATCACAATTTCTGAAATTACGAAAGATCAAAGATGGCGTCTTCAACAAAGGACGCGTTTTATGTAAACTGGAAAAATATGGAACATTTCCAGCTGACTGGTCAACTGACTAAATTCTACTCATGTCCTAGCTGGAGAGAGTCGTTATATTTCCAGCTGACTGCCCAGGTGACTGAGTCTAGATGGATTTTTGTTGGAAATATCCAGGTGGCTGGTCAACTGATTAAATCCATAATGGAAAAATCCAGCTGTCGGTACAGTTGGAGGTCCAGTTGACTTTATACACCTGGATATTTCCACCTTAAATCCAGACTGGAAGTCACCTTCCGTGCTGTCTGGGATATTAATTTTTATTTATTTTAACTGGGGTTTAATATCTATAATTTTGGGGTTCCATATCTTTAAGGTCGTACAGTAAAGAAGCTACTTATTTTGCCTTACGAGGTACGAGTGAAAAAAATCCTGTCCTGCGGTGATCGAACTCAAGTCACCGTGCGTGCAAGTCTAGTGCGTTACCCACTCGGCCACGGTGACAAATGTATCCATCTCGATTTTAAACCCTTAAAATTAGTTAAATAATTAATAAAATAAACATGTTCCAGGTCTTATTAAGCTTTTGCGATATTTACTTTTAAAGGATTTTTTAAAAATATCGTGGGATATTTTACTAGAGATTTGGGAAAAATCCCGTATGTCTACTTCCCCTACATCCATAGTCTATACAATGAAGTTTTTTTCGATTAATTGGTTATGCTGTGCGTTCATTGTGCTGTACGAACTTATGCTGTGTAACCGTTGTGTTGGATGTGATTGTGTTGTACGAACACGATTTTTAAAATATGAATTCGATTATCGATATTTTATGCTGAAAGACCATTATGCTGTGCGAACTTGTGTTTGTGTGACGCCGCACCACGCTATTGAGCATAACGAGCGTAAAACGTCGAGCATAAAATTATCAGATTTTGAAACGCGGTAAAATTTGAACACTACCAATTTTAAAAATTTCAAGCCACCACCGCCACTCCTCCCTTGTTCCCTTATCACAGGAGTATCTTGTCTGACTGTTTGTAGTGCTTTTCTGTTTCTGTAAAACCCACTCTTGTACTTGCATTCTTTAAATTATATGATTCTATTCACGACCCTCGAATTATCTCCAATGATTAATAGAGTGTAGAATTTTGACATTCCCTTAAAAATTTGCACTGGGTCTGATAAGATGGCTAATTTATTACCAGTAATAAAACAATTTAACTAGCTATTCAATGTGTATTTCTGACGAAACCGTGTCCACGTTCAATGTTGCTTGAATGAGAGATATCTCAATATTATGAGAATGATGAAACTTCTCTCCTCACAATCTCGTCCACTAATGAGAAAAATTACAAAGTTTGGAAAGAACTATGGAAAGTATGGATTGAAAAAAGTGAATCTGCAAACATGTTCTTCACTCATGAGGTAAAATTATAACTTCCTCAATAATTTAGGTATTTGTCCAATGTCAAGTTTTGATGGCAAATTTTGTATTGCAATTTACAGGCAAAATAAGGTGTTTTACTTTCTAATGTGTTCAGGAAACTGATTTAGCTGTGTAAAAGTATACTCAAAAGATCAATTTTTAGATATTTTCTTGTTTTCTCAGAGTCCTCAATTTACCTCATTTTGGACAAAATTACGGTATCAAGCTTACCATCTAAAGTAGACATTTTACAATTTTTTGTCTTCAGATTACCACACTATTAGTACTGGTATAAGTAGGGCTGTTGGCTACAAAAGTTCTTTGTCACTGTGCCTTTAACTCTTTGACTGCCATGGCACAACTCAAGTTGTGCCAGTACACTTTCCCACCCGGCCATGGCACAACTCGAGTTGTGTCAGACTAGATTACATTTGGCCAGTGGGGAAGTGTACACATATTTGGCTTGGCTGGGTAGGAAACATGTCAAGATTAGCTCTGGCAGTCAAAGAGTTAAATAGATATTTTGTCACATGCCCCTGTAACTCTAAAAGATATCAAAGCTATTAATGTAGCTTAAGATTCTTTTAGCACTGATTTTGGTAACTTCTTTAGGTGTTAGAATCAGCCTTGAAAAGAGTTTCAGTTGAGCATGAATGGCTGCTCCACATTCACAAAGAATGTGTTTTGCTGTCTCTGTGGCCTCTTTACAGAGACTGCATTTAGGGTCTTGAGCTATGTCCATTTGTTCAGATGGTAGTTGAGGCTACAGTGACCTGTAAAAAGGCCAGTAAGGATCTGATTATTACATTGTGATACAATTCTTATTAACAAGAATTATGTACCTGATACAATTTCAAAAGTATGCGTACAAAATAAAATTAGGTACCTAAAAATTACAATTTTTTTTCTTAGTACCTGTACCAAAATGGGTTCAGGGTGCACAGCTCTAGATAATTATATAAGAATATTAAACATATGGAAGATTCTTATAATTCTGTGAAACTTACTCAAAGTGTGATAGAATAACACAAAGAATCACATCTATTTTATTAAAGTTCTAGCTAGCACGTTCAGGGTTTGGACAAACAAAAACAACTCTTACATTAATTCTTAAATTTTGAGGTAATTGTTATCAGTTGCATTTTGTACTCAATGGTTCTCACTACTGTGATTAGGTAGGAGCACATATCTTGAAACTTTTTTACTAGTGGTATGTATTATAGCAAGGATGTGATAAAAAATAAAGTATGTTCTGCTACATTGGATTTACTTGTTTAACCTTTTGCCAGTTATGTAAATATTAAATCTTTTTTTTAATGGTGTTGTCAAAATGTACTGTAGAATATGGCTTGTGTATAACAACACTGTGCAATAGTAGGTACTTGATCAAACAACATAAAATTTCTCCCAATATATATTAACATTTACTAATTTACCAAAGCCATGTCTAGGTATATTTATCAATAAATCCCCTTTTTTAATAGAAAGAAAGAGATTAGTGTGGCACAGCTCCATTTCTTTTTAATTAATGGTGCAGTTAGGTAAGTATTTCCTATCTAAAAAGAATACATCTGGAGGGAGAGTAGAGTATTGTTAGTAACTGTAGTGTGAACTGTAGTCTTTCTACTATAGCTTGCTGAACAATGAAGTAGGTTATTACACATACACAGGTACATATAAATATAATTACAGGACTGTTATTTGATGATTTCATCACTGCCATGTGTACATAGTATTGCTGTTCTCACTGCACCTCATGAGAATACGCAACTGATCATAAGTTTAGTAATGAATAATTAATTTATGAATAAAAAAATATTGTGAAGTGTGAGTGAACTCTATAGTCTAAGGCAAAAAATAATGCTTACTTGTACATGTATTGAGTGTTTTAAAGATTTTTCTTTTTTAAAAACGTTTCCTGTTTTTCATTTGCATTTCGTGATTCCTTTGGTCTAACAACTGCTGATTTTTTATTATTATTTTTTGATTTCCATTTTTTTAATGTCAGAGATCATTTTCGAGAGAGGAATTCTACCCTTAATTCACTGCAAAATTACAAAACCACTTACACACATTAAAGTTACACAGTCTGGTAAAATGTTAAAATTTAAATAATCTATGTCTCCCACCAAGTCCTAACCTCACTGGACTTCAGCAATTTTACAAGAACTCATGTATTCATTGTGCTTTATTGATTCCACCCTTCACTACCAGAATGATGGTTATCAAGTTCTCACTTACATTTAACTGCTAAATGCTTATTTTACTATACCAGGAGAACTATTTTCCTCTTTTAAAGTTTTATGTACAAATGGAAAGTGTCTATAAATAATATTGAGTAACAGTAATATTATCATGATCAATGATAACAAAAACAAGACTAGTTCTTTCCATTTCTATTTTTAATGAGTTGTGTTTAATGCCAGTTGTGTTTATGTTATCAGTTGACATTTTGTTTTCATGCACATGTGTCACTGAAGTAAAAGGAAGTGTCTGGCCAGGGAAAATATGTTGGTGGTTTTGTTGTATAAAATTTTCAAACAGTGTTCCAATTATTTATTTAAAGCTGAATTAGGCAGGTATGTATGGTTTTAAAAAAAATCTTGATGTAATTCTGATATTAATTAATCTAGTGAATATTACAGGAATCTCCTCAAACAAACACTGATATACTTTTTATATTATAGGTAGGTAAACTCATTAATTTGCCAACTTTAAGTACTCTAATTTAGTTCAATAAAAGTTAATTATACTTAAAAATTGACAGCTCCACATTTCATAAGAAAATATGAAGAAAATATATTCAAAGGTTTGGTGTGAACACCTACGTGACCTGTTCATAAATATGAAAAAACATACGAGGACTTTGAAGTCTCCAATTTAAAATTACAGGAGTGCATTTCAACAGAAGTTCAAGATATTCCTGTACCTAGGCTTGGGTCTCTTCCTGTACAGTGAATGGCTCTGCTTCCTGCTGTGTCCCCTCTACTGGCCATCCCTGTCCTTCACATCAACTAATCAGAACTTCTTCAAAGTCCTGGTTGTGGCAGACCCACAGATACTTGGCGAAAAAAATGAGAAGCCCTTTGCTCGCTGGGACAATGACAGGTGATTTTTTTTAACCATAAATATTTATATTTACCGAGTAGTCACTATGGCAGAGTGAGTTAGCGCGCTAGGCATTGCACGCATGGTGACCTGGGTTCGATTCTAAGCGGAGCAGGAATTTTTCTGCTCTGTACTTTGATGTTTGGGGTGCACTCATACCTCGTGAGGAAAAATGAGTAGTTACTTGTATGGGTAACGACCAGTGGCGGCATTACCAGAGTAAAAAGAAATGAATGTAAAAGAATAATTCGAAATGTAAAGGAGGCTCTTAGTAATGCTGCGCTACCTACAAAAATTGTGAAGAGGCCTTGTGCTTCACCACAAATAAAATCATACATTTATATTTACTGAACAGTCACATTTGCTTCTTTCTT
>JAMCCL010000522.1:0-27611 GCA_024516035.1 Bactericera cockerelli
AGTGAAGGTAAGTAACTCCAGACTACTCTCACTTCCAAACTCTACTCCCACATAGTGAAGGTAAGTAACTCCAGACTACTCTCGCCTCCAAACTCTACTCCCACATAGTGAAGGTAAGTAACTCCAGACTACTCTCGCGTCCAAACTCTACTCCCACATAGTGAAGGTAAGTAACTCCAGACTACTCTCTCTCGCCTCCAAACTCTACTCCCACATAGTGAAGGTAAATAACTCCAGACTACTCTCGCCTCCAAACTCTACTCCCACATAGTGAAGGTAAGTAACTCCAGACTAGTCTCGCCTCCAAACTCTACTCCCACATAGTGAAGGTAAGTAACTCCAGACTACTCTCCCCCTCCAAACTCTACTCCCACATAGTGAAGGTAAGTAACTCTCGCCTCCAAACTCTACTCCCACATAGTGAAGGTAAGTAACTCCAGACTACTCTCATAGTGAAGGTAAGTAACTCCAGACTACTCTCGCCTCCAAACTCTACTCCCACATAGTGAAGGTAAGTAACTCCAGACTACTCTCGCCTCCAAACTCTACTCCCACATAGTGAAGGTAAGTAACTCTCGCCTCCAAACTCTACTCCCACATAGTGAAGGTAAATAACTCCAGACTACTCTCCCCTCCAAACTCTACTCCCACATAGTGAAGGTAAGTAACTCCAGACTACTCTCTCCTCCAAATGACTCACCGAGGAGAGAATTATACTCCTAAGTTACGTAAATTATTTCGAAAAATTAATTTCAAATATTAATAATTAATTTTTAAAGTTTTGTGATAACCAACCTCTTCAGTGTAAAAGTGCACATTCATAACTGTCACTGATCACTCACACAATGGATTGTGGTAAGTGCAACCAACCGGTCGCACCTGAAACTGGATACACCAAGTGCCAAGGATGCAGCACCCGCTACCACTTCCCCTGCTCAATCTCAAACACCTCCTGGAAGGCGAAGGATTCACAAGAGAGGCTGAAATGGCGATGCGATACTTGCAAAAAGAACCCGGACAAACAGGTAGCCGTCACTAAAGAACCTCTACCCTCTGGTGAGTCACCCAACCAACTAGATAAAGACTTTCGAGCTCTTATAGACAAACATGGAGTTAAAACTTCTTCCTCAATCAATAATGCCGAGACCAATATCAAAGTTCACATTGATGCTGGCAACCAAGTAACTTCTCACTTGCTACAAGCTCTATGTAGTAAAATAGATGAAGTTTTTCATTCCATTAAAAATCTAAATTCCACTCAGAATGAAATTCTACAAAATACTAATCAATTACGAGACGAACTTGATTATATTAAAGAAAAAACAGGCTCGTTGGAACTGAAGATGGAATCTCTTAAAATCAACTTGATTGATTCTAACAAATCTAACATACAGGGTGGTCTATATCCCACAACCAGTTCTGCAAATCCCAACCAAGCAGATCCTTCCACAACCCCTCAGCAGGATGAGCATCCTCAGCAGCAGCCACTGGACGTGTTCATCATCGGGGACAGCCATGCCCGCAACCTGAAGAATGCGCTACAGAAACAGCTGCCTGACACCTTTCATCTTGAGCAACTCGTTCTTCCAGGTGCCACGGCAAAAAAAGTTGCATCAAAATGCAACAGTAAATTAAAATCTTGTAAACATTTAATTGTATTAGTAGGATCTAATGATATCCAAATTACTCCTCTTAGAGAAATTCGCGAGTCTTTGCGTAAAATATTTGATAATTTTTCAGCATCTCAACGTATTCATTTTGTGCTAGTACCGGAACGTTTCGACGATCCGAGGCTGAATCTACACATCAAAAAAGTTAATTTAAATCTTACTGATTTTGTGAAAGATTTCGCTAACGTCACAACTTACGATCCCAAACTAATTGTTGATAACTGGGACTATGTTGATCTGATTCACCTAAACAAATCAGGAAAAGGTAAACTTTGCAAAGATATATCAAATAAAATTCTAGAAAGCTCAGAATCCTTACCCACAGATCCTCCTCCTTCCACTGTAACCCTGCCTTCTTCTGGTAATACCACAAAGAAAACGGGACACTACAACACACACCCACATACAAACTTTAGAGGATCACACCGAACCCCATCTCACTACAATCGTAAACCTAGAACCTTTACTAGGAAAGAAAATAAAAATGATACTACTACTTCTTACACCCCATACAACCGACTACCTTATCTTTCCAATAAACCTGAAGCAAATAGTACACCCTGTACGAGCTATGACACAAACTACCCACACCTACCTAATGTTACTTACAACAATACTAATGGTAGGATAGTCCCGTACAATAACTCGTACCAACACAGAGACAACAACTTCAATATGGATACCTACTCTCAGAATGCTTCAACATATAACTTACCTACACCTACGAATAATACCTACAACTTACCTATACCTACGAATAGTACCTACAACTTACCTCTACCTACTAATAGTACCTATAACTTCAATCAAAATCCTCAATCTAACTACACCTATGATCAAAATTTATACAATAACAGTGCTACGCACCCTTTTCATTAAATTTTGACATCCCAATAATACCTCTTAGTAATAAAGGTAAAAAATTCCCTTCTTTCAACAAACACCCTAACCGTCGTAATTTGAACAACCACATTACTTTGTCACCGCCACAACTAGATTCCTACAAGGTAAAAATCTACTACCAAAACGTACGTGGACTACGTACGAAACTTACCACACTCACGTGTAACTTACCTTTATCATCATATGACGTGTATATTTTTTCCGAAACTTGGCTCAACGACAAATTTCACGATTCTGAACTTGGGTTTGGTGACTATCAAATATATCGTCAAGACCGCAACCCTCTCACATCGTCCTCTAATACAGGGGGCGGGGTACTTATAGCGATCCGACGGTTTCTAACTTCAAAACGTCTAACAATTTCTAACAACAATATAGAAACTCTTTTTGTCTCGGTCTCCATTAAAAAAATCAAATACATAATTTGCGGTGCCTACATACCCCCGAGGGCACCAGTAGACACCTACGAGTCTTTTGTTGAATCCCTTGAGGAAATTAGCCAAACACATCACTCTTCTCACCTGCTAATATTCGGCGATTTCAATATTGGTAGGGTAAATTGGGATGCGGCATCTATTGACCCGCTACCTAACAGACAAGCTGAGTGTCTGAAGAATGCTATTATTTGCCATAACTTAACTCAGAAAAATGAAGTTCCAAACCAGGACGGCAACATCCTTGATCTCGTCCTCTCTGACACGCATAACATTGATGTCACGCTATGCGCCGAGCCACTGGTTAATGTGGACGGTTACCACCCGCCCCTTCATGTTCTTCTCAATATTAAGAAAATAAAGAGACAAACTGCTACTTCTAATATTTCACCTATTACTTATCAATGTTTCAAAAAAGCAAACTACATATTACTAAATCAAGCGCTTAGTGACATTAATTGGGTAGAAACATTAGATAACTACTCATCACTAGATGACGTCATCACTGAGTTTTACTCTCAGATAACGAGACTTATTAATCTACATGTACCTCAGGTACAAATATCTAACTTTAAGTTTCCAGAGTGGATGAGTCCCCAGCTGAAAAACTTAATCTTGGAAAAAAAAATAGCTCACAAAAACTTTAAGCAAACAAAGAAACAAAACTTTCTCAATATATTCAATGATCTAAGACAGCGATGTAAAGCTCTTTCTCAGAGTGAGTACTCAGCCCACGTGAGGAAGATCGAATCTCTACTCGAAAAAAATCCTCGTAGACTGTGGCAATTCGTTAACAAAAACAAAACCAACACACTAGCCCCGGCTTTCTACCTTAAAGATAAATTTGCCAGCGAACCTGATGAAATCGCGAATCTTTTCGCAAATCACTTTTCATCTGTTTACTCTTGCGAACAATTGGCCTCGTCCAAATTCGATTTCAGCTCAAAGTCAACTTTATTAACACCCTTAACTCAAATCAGTCTTAATGAGGATTCTATTTTCCAAAAATTAAAAAGCTTAAAAAACATCTCTTCCAGTGGTCCTGATAAAATACCTTCGTGTATTTTAAAAAATTGTGCTAGCTCTCTTGTAACTCCCCTACACATTATCTTCAACAGATCACTTGCCGAGGGTACATTTCCAACTACCTGGAAAGTATCCTATATCACACCCCTTTTGAAATCTGGCGATAGCTCTAATATAGAAAACTACCGCCCAGTTGCCAAACTGTCTGCACTGCCTAAACTATTTGAGGCATTGGTGCATGACAAGCTACAAGACGCACTAGGTCACATAATAAACAAGAACCAACATGGTTTTATAAAAAATAAATCTGTAATATCTAACCTTACGCTTTTCACTCAATATGCCATGGAGTCTGTCGAAAGCGGCAGTCAGTTAGATGTATGCTATCTTGACTACAGCCGCGCCTTTGATAAATTAAATATTAATATATTTATCACTAAACTTGAAGCTTTAGGTGTCAGACCGCCTTTGCTTCAATGGTTACTCAACATGCTTTCAAACAGACAACAGATAGTGAAATATAATAGAAACTCTTATCTCTATACTAACGATGCCGACTCCTACCTAACGTCCTCTACTCCAACGTTCCATGAACACCTATCTGCGCCGTTCGATGTCCTATCAGGATGTCCTCAAGGTGGTCACCTCTCAGGACTCCTGTATGACATCTACAGCAACGATCTAGACCACTTTATACAGGAGAGTGATAGACTCAGGTTTTGGCAGTATGCAGATGATTTAAGAATCTGTACAAAAGTCACAACATCCATGGATTGCAATACATTACAAAGCGCTCTTAATAAAATACAAATGTGGTCTGAGTGTAATAAAATGCAACTTAATGTCACAAAATGTAAAATAATGACTTTTCATCGAAAACAAAACCCTATCCTCTATACTTACACACTCAACGATAGACCTCTTGAATGTGTTACACAGATAAGAGACCTAGGTGTCATCTACCAACCAGATCTGAAATTTAACATACATATTACATACATAGTAAACAAAGCATACCGCGTTCTAAGCTACCTCATAAGAAATACTCGTTTATTCAGAAATCCGATCACAGTTGTCTCTGTGTGGGGGACAAGATAGAGCAGGGCTATCGCCATATGTTGGAGTGTTAAAATCACGTAACGCGAAAAACTTGGTCGCGACGCCTTGCTTCGGTAGCAATAAGAGCATAAATAACAATAAGGGCGGATGATTAAAAACACTGCAAGTTAAATTAGTAACAACTAAAGAGAGTAGAGTTTATTGATGAAAGCACAATTAATTTACACGTGTAACTTAGTAAATATGAAATTATACAAGTTTTGAGTTATGAGTTATTAAAGTGGACTGTATGGTTTAGATAATGAAAAGGTCTGAGCTATGCCAAGCAACAATTATCACCGAAGAAGTATCTTGGTGATTTAAACTGTATAACACTTTAGGCAGTCAGAAACTCAAGTATCAACTGGTTCCTGTTCGCGAGAGAACTTAGAGTAATTAAAAACACAGAATGAAAACTTGAGGGAAAAAGAACTGGTGAACAAAATAACACTTTGTACCAAGAGGGTGATTACCGAATTGACAGTTAACGTACAACCGGGGAGCAACTGCTGGTGAGTTGGAGACTAAATTATATCTGATGAGTTAGATTTACAACTGCGAGTGAGTTGGAGTGTAAAGCACAACTTCGAGTGACTTCACAGCTTGTTAGTGGCTTTACGACTGACTTGAGATTTGAACTCAAGTCCTTAAGGAAGATTCCTTTCGAAGGGGAAATCGACAGGAGTTTGTTCCGGCCTTTAGATCATAATCGGTTAAACCAATCAGAGTCAAGGAGGAGGTCCCAAAGGTTTAAATCTTGGGATTTCCCATGAGGGGAAGTTAGAGGAAAAATTGACTAAATATATGGTCCGTCCCTGATATTCTATGATCGAGACGGTATGTCTGAATCGATTAGGTAGATTCTTTAAAACAATAGAAAATAGTAACTATAAAAGGTTATGAGGAAAAAATATGATTTATGAGGGTATGTGTCACCCAATGAACAATATTTGAGGTATTCATTTTCTGTCGCATACCGAGAAAAAGATTATAAGTAATAAATGTAAAATACCTACAAAAAAGGATGCCGCAAATCGGTAATAAATGAATGGGCTATCATAAAAATATAGAAAGCGATATTAGAACCTTAAGACAAAGGACTTTTGCGAGGAAAGATCACAAGAAATATTACATTAGGTAATATTATTTCGTGGAACTGAAAATGAATCTCGTGAGATATTATGTTTGGGAAAAAACCCAAATTGTGTTCGGTTGAAAGACTGAACATGCCGGCCCCCGTTGGAAAACTTTAGTTTCCAACAGAATACCTTAAATAATTTTAATTGAAAGTCTGCGACATTATAGAATTGGGAGTATGTACATCTGAACATACAAGATAGAATCAAGCCATGATTTGGCTTTAGAGAAGTGCAATTTTGTTAATGCCAAACTGACAATTTTTTAGAGATAGCATTACAATATAAGAATGTAATCAATAAAGTTAAGACACAAATGTAAAATAAAAATGATACGTAAAAGTACAAGTAAAATGACATACAGTAAAGTAAATATAAAACTTGTAAAGTGGACAATGGTTTTAAAAATAATATTAATGTCTAAGAATAATAAAGCGTTACTGTATTGGTAATGGATATGACCATTGAACGCACCGTTTGAAAGTGCTTGTAGCGGTTTTAACAGTAGCAACTCGAATGTTGCCGTTTTTGCCAGCATGGACGTTTGATACTCGTCCGATCGCCCCTTTGCCAGCGGTTCAGACGATTCCTTGAAAAGTCTGAAACATCCCTGTCAGGTTGTGCCTGTAACGCGTCACCTATCAAGAAATGTCCAGGAGTTAGGAAAGAGAGGGCTGAAGGATCCGTAGATATAGGAGTTAAAAGACGTGAATTCAGTGGATTAAAATTGACCGTGTTGGATTCACGCAAAGAAATATTTTTTGGTTCTGATTCAACCCGACTGGCATGGAAACTATTTTTAATAGTAGGTCTCTCTGGAGAAGAGTGAAGAGGACCTGATATAATCCAGCCGAGCCTAGTTTTAGTAAGAATGGGCAAAGATGGGCCCAGTTTCTTCTGTCCAATACACAAGAGAGAGAAGAATAATTCTGAACCTATGATAAGATCAATAGGACCAGACATGTAGAAGTTTGGATCAGCCAGATTTATGGAGTTAGGGATATTGAGTTTTGAAAGGTCAATATTTTCATTTGGCAAGTTTTGAGTTAACTTGGCCAAGATGATAAAGTCAAGTGACTGTTTGTAAGCATAGTCACTTGAATGAATGGTGTGAGTAATGAAATGAGTAGAGGCGAGTTTTGCCCCACCAATACCAGCAAGAGTTGTATTGGATTTTTTCCCTTTCAACTTAAGCAGTTGGCATGCATTCTGGGAAATGAAGTTAGATTGTGAACCGTTATCTAACAGGGCTCTGAGTTTGTGTGGGTTACCATCGCGGTCGTGCATAATGACGACAGCTGTGGCTAGCAAAACCGTTTTAGTCTGAAAATTAGACATATTTTGAGAGCAAGAGCTCACGAGAACGTTTTGAAAGCTCTGTGAGGCGGTAGAGAAATTACGCGTGAGATTCACTGCTTGCGCTTTCTCGCGGTCAGTGCCTTGTGAGGTACAAGGAACATTGTTCACGGATGTGATTGGAGCTGACTGGGGTTCATCTTGATATTGATGAAGGAGAGTGTGGTGCTTCTTGTGACATTTGAAGCAAGAATACCTGGACTTGCAGTCAGGTTTAATGTGTGAAGGAGACAGACAGTTTATACAGAGGTGAAAGTTTTTAACTTGATAAAGTCTATCTTTCACTGAGAGTGATTTAAATTCATCACATGAATGTAAAAAGTGATTTGAAAGACAGAGAGGACAGCTGGGACTAGAGTTAGGAGCTGGACACTTGTTAATAGAGGACGCTAGGCACATACCTTTATTCGGTCCTTGGTGATTGCTCCTTCCAGAACTGCCGCTACCTGTTTGCCCTGGACGATTCTCTGAAGTGAACTGCATCGCCTCTTGAACTCGAGAGTGCTTCAGCAAGAACTCCAGGAATTGCGCCAGGGTGGGAAGCTCGTCTTGGAGATGGTGAATTGTAAGTTCCCATTCCTTGAGCAAGTGGTTGTTGAGCTTCTGCTTGACGACATGGATCAGGATGATGTCGCCGCAGCCAGAGGACGGGTCTAGATCGAGCGCAGCAAGAGCCTTGAGGTTTTTCTGCACCTCGTTGTACAGATGGGATAGGGCCTTACCGCTGTCGAACTTGGGAAGACCAGGAATGCTGAAGACGGCATTGAGATGTGTCTCCACAATCCTTCTTCGGTTTTGGTACTGTTGTACCAGAAGATCCCAAGCGACCTTATAATTGTCCTCCGAGATGGAAATAGCTGAAATTACCTCGGCAGCTTGTCCCTTGAGGCACGACCGTAGGTAATGGAGCTTCTGAACTGAGGTGAGTGAAGAGTTCTCATGGACCAGCGACTGAAAGGTGTTGTGAAAATCAGTGAACTGGCCATGAGAACCATTGAACGTAGGGAGTTCAATTTGAGGGAGTTTTATTTGTGGTAGAGCTGCCACACTGGAGCCTTGAGATGAAGCTGACAAGGAAGGTTGAGGAGAAGAAGTTTTTCTCCGCTCGATTTGTGTTTCTGAATCGTGGATTAGTTCTCGCACGTCAGTAGTTAAATTGTCAGCTTCTGCTTCATATTTTTCAAAATCACTCTTATCAGGATTATCGTCATCGCAAGTGATATCTAAGATATCACTTGTCAAAGATTTTAATTGAGTTGCAAGTGATATAAGATCTTCACGCATTGTCTCAAGTATTGTGAGACTTGATTCCTGTGGTGTTTTGATATAGCTCTTTGAATTGTTCACAGACTTCGTTATTTTTAAAAGGTCACGTTTGACCATGGCCTTTGTAGGAGCCATTTTTAAATTTCAGTTAGAGTATGTTTTAAACACAAAACACGTTAAAAAATAAGAGTTAGTTGTGGCCGTGTGATAGACCAATGTTAAGTACAAAATGTGATAAGAAATGGTTAAATGTCAATAGTTATTATAATTTTTATACTCTTACAGGCAAAGTTAGGCAAAAGTTCATCCGGCCCGAAGGACCAATGTCTCTGTGTGGGGGGCAAGATAGAGCAGGGCTATCGCCATATGTTGGAGTGTTAAAATCACGTAACGCGAAAAACTTGGTCGCGACGCCTTGCTTCGGTAGCAATAAGAGCATAAATAACAATAAGGGCGGATGATTAAAAACACTGCAAGTTAAATTAGTAACAACTAAAGAGAGTAGAGTTTATTGATGAAAGCACAATTAATTTACACGTGTAACTTAGTAAATATGAAATTATACAAGTTTTGAGTTATGAGTTATTAAAGTGGACTGTATGGTTTAGATAATGAAAAGGTCTGAGCTATGCCAAGCAACAATTATCACCGAAGAAGTATCTTGGTGATTTAAACTGTATAACACTTTAGGCAGTCAGAAACTCAAGTATCAACTGGTTCCTGTTCGCGAGAGAACTTAGAGTAATTAAAAACACAGAATGAAAACTTGAGGGAAAAAGAACTGGTGAACAAAATAACACTTTGTACCAAGAGGGTGATTACCGAATTGACAGTTAACGTACAACCGGGGAGCAACTGCTGGTGAGTTGGAGACTAAATTATATCTGATGAGTTAGATTTACAACTGCGAGTGAGTTGGAGTGTAAAGCACAACTTCGAGTGACTTCACAGCTTGTTAGTGGCTTTACGACTGACTTGAGATTTGAACTCAAGTCCTTAAGGAAGATTCCTTTCGAAGGGGAAATCGACAGGAGTTTGTTCCGGCCTTTAGATCATAATCGGTTAAACCAATCAGAGTCAAGGAGGAGGTCCCAAAGGTTTAAATCTTGGGATTTCCCATGAGGGGAAGTTAGAGGAAAAATTGACTAAATATATGGTCCGTCCCTGATATTCTATGATCGAGACGGTATGTCTGAATCGATTAGGTAGATTCTTTAAAACAATAGAAAATAGTAACTATAAAAGGTTATGAGGAAAAAATATGATTTATGAGGGTATGTGTCACCCAATGAACAATATTTGAGGTATTCATTTTCTGTCGCATACCGAGAAAAAGATTATAAGTAATAAATGTAAAATACCTACAAAAAAGGATGCCGCAAATCGGTAATAAATGAATGGGCTATCATAAAAATATAGAAAGCGATATTAGAACCTTAAGACAAAGGACTTTTGCGAGGAAAGATCACAAGAAATATTACATTAGGTAATATTATTTCGTGGAACTGAAAATGAATCTCGTGAGATATTATGTTTGGGAAAAAACCCAAATTGTGTTCGGTTGAAAGACTGAACAACAGTGTATATTCTTTACTGTTCACTGGTAAGATCTGTTTTGGAATTTGCATCTATCATCTGGTCTCCCCAATACCAAAATCTCATAGGAAAAGTAGAGCAAGTTCAAAGAAAATTTTTGCGTTACTACGCCTTCAAACACGGTGTCACGATTGAGAATCACAACTATACTGATATTATGACACTAGGTAATACAAAAATAATTTCTCTTCAATCGCGCAGAGAACTCCTCGACATCCTATTCCTAACCAAAATTCTGAGAAATCAAATAAATTGTCCTGAACTCCTAGAACACATTAATTTTCGAATCAACTGTAGAAACATTAGAAATCAAAACCTCTTTACCCCAGACACCTATTCTACGAATATTAGCCAAAACTGTCCAATGAATAGGTTAATGGTAACAGGGAACACATTTTTTACTAGGAGTGACGTAGACATTTTTTATCACTCTTTGCAACAAATTAAAGATAAATATTTAAGTTATTTATAGATAGCATATTATGTAAAAATGGGGAAACCCGTTAATTTATAAAAATAAATAAAAATAAATAAACTCTGCCCCCAAACTCACTAATATAGGAATAACCCCACTTAAAACCCCCCAAAAAATATGAATTTGTAAACTCTTCCCCAATTAAAGGGAGTAATCCCCCCCAAACTTTCCCCCCCCATAAGTAATAATAAAATTCCCCCCCAAAAAAATCTACTCCCAAAGTAAGGAATAACTCCAGTATCTCCCCCAAATCTACTCCCACATAGTGAAGGAAAACTCCAGCTACCCCCCCCCCCCCAAATTACTCACTAGTGAAGGAAGTAACTCCTACTCTCCCCAAACTCTTCCCCTTAAATAAAAATTAAAAACCCCCCCCCCCCCCACCCCCCCCCAAAAGGAAATTAAAAATCCCCCCCCCCCAAAAAACCCCCACTTAAATAAAAAGTAAATCCCCCACTCTCCCCAAAAAATTTTGGGGAAAAACCACCCCCTAAAAGGAAAAGGGGGACCCAATCTTAATTTTTTTTCATTAATATTATTATTCAAACTAATTTTTTTAAATCTTCTTTTTTTTGGGGTATTTTTTTTACTGGGGGTTTTTTTTTTTAAAATGTTTGGGGGGGGGTTTAAATTTTTCCTAGGAAGAAGTAAACCCGATATAAAAATTAAAAAAATAATTTTAAAACAAAATTTTAAAAAAACCCCTTTTAAAGTTAAAAGGGATTTTCAAAACAAAAATTAAACCTTTTCCCCCCCAAAAAAAAAAAAAAAATTTTTTTAAAAAAATAATTAATTTTTTAGGGAAATAGTAAAAATCAAATTTTTTATTTTCCCTTCCCCAAAAAAACAAAATTTTTTCTTTCAAATTACATTTTTGGGAATATCCCAAAAATACTTTAAAACCCCCTATGAGGGTTAAAAAAAGGGGTTTTTTCTTAAACTTAACCCCTTTTGGGGAAATTAATTTTTAAAATCTTATGTGAGTTTGTTTTTATTTTCCCCCCCCTTTTTCCCCTGAGGATTTTGTTTTTCCCCTTCTAAAACTCTTTTTTAGTTTTTAATTAAAAAAATTTTTTGTGAAAATTTACCACCCGTTTTAATTTTTCCAACATAGTAGGTAAAAAAAATTTTTTGGTTTTTCCTTTCTTTTTTGTGGGTGTAACCGATATCTCAAACAAAAACTAAACTTAAATTTTGAAGGAAAAAAAATTTTTAAACTTTAAATTAAAAAATTTAAAAAGGAAGGATTACCGTTTAAAAATGAAAAAAAAACCGAACCTTGGTTAAAATCCCCCAAAATTTTGGGAAAACCAATAAAAAAAAAAATTCAAAAAATTTCCCAAAATTTTCCGTTTTAATTTCCCCCCTTTTTAGGGGCCCCCCGCCATTCTACTCTTTTTTAAGGAAACCGATCCCCCAAACCAATAAAAGAGAAAATTTTTGCATCGCCCCCCCTTTAACCCGTGGTTAACTCCCCCAAATAATTTTTTAGTTCAGGGTTTTTTTTGCCCAAATTAATTCACGGAATAATAATCAATTTTTTTTTTTTCTTCATTTTTTTTTAAATTAATTCCCTTAAAAAACTCACATAAGGGGGGATTTAACCGGATTGGTTTAACCCCCTTTTTTTCGGGGTTTTAAATATTAAATTTGTTCCAAACTACCCAATAGTAAGATAACCAAATATTTTAACAAAAATTTGGTTTTTTTTTTGGGGTAAACCCCCGACCCCTTCGGGAAACCCCTTTCTCCCATTAGTTTTAGGTTTGTAACTTTCCCCCACTAATTTTTAAAATTTAGAATTTTTAAAAATCCAACACCTTTCTTTTTCCCACAATTTAAGGTTTAATCACACCTGTGGTTTTAATTTTAAATGAAAAAAACTCCTTTTGGAAAATACCCCAAGATAATAAAAATTTGAATTTTACATCCCCAAAATTTTAATTTTTTTTACTTATTGCAAATTCTCCCCATTTTAAAAATTTTTTTAGGGGAAAAACCCAAAACTCCCTTTATTAAAAATTTGTAAAAACCGCATTTTCAAATTTCCTTTTGAAGGGAAATTTTAAAAATCAGACAAACCAAAAAAAAATTAATCCCAGAGGTTTAAAAAAAAATATTGGTTTAAAACCAAATTTTTAAAAAAAAAAGCCCAACCACCCCCCCCAAAACTTTAAATTTAAAAATTTTTTTTTCCAAAACTTATTTAAAAATTTTAAAATTTTTCTTTTCACCCCCCTTTTTTTTTCCCCTTTTTTTTCTTTTTTTTTTTGGGGGCTTTTTCCTCTTTTTTTTTTTTTTTTTTTTTTTTCCCCCCCCCCCCCTTTTCCCCTTTTTTTTAAAAAAAAACCCCCCCAAAATTAAAAACCCCCCCCCCTTTAAAAACCCCCCCGCCCAAAAAGTATTTCCCCCCCTTTTTTCCCCCCCCCCCCCCGGTATTTAAAGGGGGTTTAGTCTTGGGGGGAAATTTTTTAAAATTTTAAAAATTAAAAATTTTGGGGACCCGGGGTTTTTGAAAAAACATGTGACATTAAAAATTTAAAATTTTTAAAGGGATTCTAAAAAAAATAAATAAAAAAATTTTAAAAAAATAAAATTTTTTTTTTTTTTATTTTTTTTTTTTGGGGGGGCCCCAAAAAATTTTTTTTCTTTCAATCTTTAAGATATTTTTAAACCTTTTTTTTTGAAAAAAAAGGGCTTTTGCCCCCTTTTTATTTGCATCCCTAGTGGGTCCTCTTTTTGGGGGGGCGGTTTGGGGTGTTTTAAAAAATTAAAAGGGGGGAAACCCCCAAATTTTAAAAAAAATTTAAAAACATTTTCGTTTTTTTTAAAAAAAATTGGCCAAAACAAATAAAAAAGCGGGGGAAAATTTTTAACAATTTGGCCTTTTTTTTAGTTACAAACTCAAACTTTATTGGGATTAAAAAAACCCCCTTCCCCTTTTTTTTTTTTTTTTTCTTTTTTTTTCTTTTTAGAGTTTTTTTTAAAAAAAAAAAAAAAAAAATTTCTTTATAAAGAAAAAAATTAAAAAAATTAAAAATGGCAATTTTGGACCCATAATAAAAAAGTTGGGGGTTTTTATTTTTTTTTATATTTTATTAAACTGCCTTTTTTGTTTAAAAGAATTTCATTTTTTAATCCATGACGAAAAAATTCCTTAACCCTAAACGGTTTTTTTTTTTTGGGTAAAAGGGGAAATTTTTGGAAATTTGAGTTGTAAAAAATAAATAGTTAATAAAAACACTTTTTTTTTTTAAAAAAAAAACACATTTTTTTTTTAAAAATTTTAAAGTAAAAACCTGTGTACAAAAACGAGTTAAATCATTTTACATTTAAAAAAATTTTTTTTTTTTTAAAAAAATTTTTTTTTAAAAATTTTTTTATTTTTTATCGTTAAAAATTTTTTTTTAGTTTTTAAAAAAAAATTAAATTAAATAAAAAAGTTGGTTTTAATAGAAAAATTAACATTTTTCCCTTTTTCTCGAAGGAATTTACCCGCACCCGGAATTTTTGGGAACCCCCCTTCATCTCCCAATTTTTCCCCATGGCCATACCTCGTTCTGGAAGGTCAAAATTTTATTTCCGGGGGCCCGAGGGCCGGAAAATGGCCGTAATTAAACAGGGCTCCCCTATTGTTTGAAATTTTTTTTTTGACCCCCGCCCCAATTTCCCCCTCCCTTCCTTTTCCCCCTTCTTTTCCCTTCCCCTTTCCCCCTTTTCCCCCCCCCACCCCCTTTTAAATTAAACCTACATTCCCCGGGGGGTAAAAACCCCCCCCCCCCCCCGGGGAAAACCACCGGCAGTAATAAAAAATTGGGAAAAAAAAAGTGGGCCCTCCCTTAAACCCCCCCTATGGACCTTTCGCCCCGGGGATTTTTTTTGTTTTTTTTTTTGGGGGGGGTCACATCCCCTTTTTTTAAAAGGGCCCCGTTTTTTTTAGAGGGGAAAATGGGTTTAAGGAAAAATAAATAAATATTAAAAAAAAAACATTTTTTTGGTAATAAAAATTTTTCACAAAGGGAAACCAATTTTTTTTAAAAAAAAAATAAATCAAGTTCATGGGGCAATTTTAACCGGAGGTCTGGGAGTTCCCGGTTTTTGGTTGTTTGTAAAGGGGTTTTGGTTTGTTTAAAAAAGTGTTTAAACAAACTTAAACTTTTAACCTTTAAAAAAACTTTTTTTTTTTTGGAGTTTTCTAAATTTTAAAAATTTATGGAAGTAAAATATTAAAACTGTGATCTCAGACTTGAGAAAGTGGACGTCAGTTGTAAGACGGGCACAATATTACCACGAGGCCAGGCCTGTGTTGAGACAATAGAACTCCCGGGTCATAGGTTTCGATTCCCTTACTCTTTGACTGCCAGAGCAAGTATTGACATGTTTCCTAGCCGGCCAAGCCAAAAATGTGCGCACTTCCCTAGCGGTCAAATGTAAAAACATATTTGATTCTCATTTTTTTACTAACCAAAATTAGTTTTACCGGGAACCCAAAAAAGTACTTCTACCAAAAAAAAAATTATTCCAATTTTTTCATTGGAAAAGTTTTCCCTCAGAACCTCAAGAAGGAAACTTGTCCAGAAAAATGGACTTGCAAACTTTTTCCCTTTTGGAAAGCCGGTTAACTTAAGGTTAAATGTGCAAAATTTTTCCCCTTTGAAATTTAATATTTTTAAGGAGTAAATGCCCCTTTGGGACTGCCCCTAAGGGAATTTCCCAAATTTTTTTATAAGTCCCCTTTTAAATTTTTTTTAAGTTAAAGTTTGTGTCAAAATCGCTTTTTTTTGCAACATGTTTTATTAATGCTTTCTATTTTAGCTATTTAAATTTACTTCAAAGGTATTTTGTTTTTTTTGGAGAAACCTTTTAAAAAAATTTAAAAAAAGTAGCATTTGAACCGTTTACATTATTCAGGGACTTATTTTTAATTGCCTTCAGGAATTTCCCCCCAAACCGCGCCGGTTCGACCCCACCCTCCCGTAACCACTACCAAAGATTTGCAGAAGTTTCCCTGCGGGTTGACCGAAAGGGGAAAAAACAAGATCAATCAAATTTTGTTTAAAAAATTTGAAAGAAAATAATTTTAAAATTAATAAGATTACACTCAATTGTTAAAAAGTTTTAAAAAACCAAAAATTTTCAATGGTTTTACCGCTCAGTAGCTTTTTAAGGCACGAAAAAAACGGCTGGGGTAACCCCGTTCTTTTTTTTTTTTTTTTTTTTTTTAAACGAAATTTTTTAAACATTTGAGTTTTATATCGAAATTTATTTTTCAATAATAATTACCCTTTTCCTTAAAATTTTTACAGAAAGACTAAACCCCTATTTTTCCAAAAAGGCCCATTAAAAAAAATTTTAGGGTTTTAGAAAAATTTTAAAACCCCCTTGGTTCCAACTGTATTGAAGGTAACCCCTTTGCGGAAAAAAAAATAAGGAAAGAAAAAATTATTTTTCAATAAAAGAATAAATTTATTTAAATTTTAAAAAATATTTTGTGATAAAGCTCAAAAAAAAAAAATTTTTAATAAAATAGAAAAAATTTTTTAAAAATTTAATTTTAAAAAATTAAACAAAAATTTTTTTACAAATAATGACAAAATCTTTTGTTTTCCCAAAAATTTTTATAAGAAAAGAAAACCGTCCTAAATTTTCAATGGTAATTTTTTGAACTCTTTCGGTGTTTTCCGTGGAAAACCTTTACAATTTTTCGTAGAATAAAAAAAATATTTGGAAAAAGCATCAACAAATACTTTTATTTCCCCTTTTAATTGGGAAATTTTTAATAAGGGGAAAAATTCCCTTTTTTTATTCAAGCCCCATACAACTTAGAAAAAAGGGGGTATTTTTTTTAAGTGGATTTTTAAATCCCCAATTTGGTCATTTCCCCCTGTTTTAACCTCATTAGAATTTAAAAAAATTATTAAATTTACCAAGTGATTTGCCAAACCCCGTTCACAAATTAGGAATTTGGATTTGGGATCCACCAATTAAATCCGGATGTTAATTTTTCTGAAGGAACATGTATTCAAGGCCTTGACCGGTGTGGGATTGGTATCCCCAGATGGTTTTTTATAGGTAGGATTAAGTAATAAAAACTTTTATAAATCGGTTTTTAGTTATGGAAATTTTTTTCATTCCCGGTGTTTTTTCAATCCCTTAAGGGTTTTTATACCCCTGAAATAAAAAGAATTAAAAAAAAAATTGGGTTTAAAATTTTAATTGATAATTTTTTTTTTTTTAAAATTTTTTTTTTTCGTTCTTTTATTAAATAAACTCCTTTTTTTATTTTTTTAAAAAATTTTTTTTAAATTTATAAAAACTAAAATTTTTAACAAAAAATAATTAAAAGGGTTTTTAAAATAAAATTTTAACATAAACATTGTTTTTTCTCAAATTTTTTGTAAAAAAAACCATTTAAAATTTAGTTAAAACAAAAAAAACAAAACAAAAAAACCCAAAAAAAAAAAAAACTTATCCAATATTTGCTATATTTAACAATAATATTTTTCTCGGAATTTTTTTACACCAAATCAAAATTAAATTTACTTAGTTGCCCAATTCCAAAAGTGAATCATGGAAATTAAAATCCAAATGTTTTTTGCCAGAATCACTTTAACAAAATAAATGGCTGTATTAGTCCAAAACAAAAAGGGTGTAAGATAAAAAGGAAATTGACAAGCTGGGAAAAAGGCCCAATCCCCGTGATTGGCCAGGGACAAGTAGTCTTTTCAAGTCTGCTTAAAATTTTACAATTATCCCTTAAAAACTTGGGTGTTGGAATGTTTTGACACCAATACAAAAAAAAACTCTTAAACCCAAAAATTTTTCCCGGAAATTTTCCTTATTTCCCTCAAAATTCCCAAAACCTTTTTTCAAATATTCCCAAGTCCCTTTTATTTTTTTTTCGGGAACTGAAAAAATTATTTTTTGAATAAAATAAAATTTTTTTAAAATTTTAAACCTTAAAATTAAAAAACATTTTTGGTTTTAATTTGCATATTTTTGAAAACAGTTGGCCCTTTTGAAGAACCAAAAATAAAAAAATTACCGGGAAAATTAATGTTGATATTTTCTATCTTACCTACTCAAATTTGGTCAGCTTTGGAATTTTTATAATATTTTTTTTACAAATTTAATTTAAATTTAATTGAATATTACTTAAATGTCATGAAATACTTTTTTTACCCTTTTTGAATCCTTTTTTCTTTTTTGGGGGGCTTAAATTTTTTTGAGCCTTTTCTTCTTTTCACGCCAATTTTTAAGACCACAAATAAGAATTTCGTAGAGCCCTTAAAACTTAAAGCGCCTCTAACGCATTGTCTTTTTAAACCCCTTTTCCTTAATTAAACCGTCTTACATAACAAAAAAAAATCAAAAAAAAAAACCCATTGTACAAAATTTTCCCAAAAATTTTAGGCAGATTTTTTTTCACCAGGCATGCCCTAATTAGGTTTATGGGGTTTCCACCAGAGGACAAAGGGAAAATTCTATCACCTAACAAAGGAATTTTTAACCCAAAAATTTTATTTTTTTATTTATTGAAAAATTAGTAAAAATAAATTAATAAATTGCAAAAAGGTAAAAAAAATTAAATATAAAAAATGAAAATTAATAAAATAACAAAAAAAAAAAAAAGCTGAAAATTCTTAAAAAAAGGAAAGACTGATTTAAGCTTCCCCAAAAAACATAAATAAAAAAAAAAAATTACCCCCAACATTTAACAAAGGACTATGACTTAAAATAGAGGGATCAAGGTTTAAACATTTGAGATTCCAATTTAAAATTTTAAAATCTATGAACCTGGGTCTCTTTGGTGTCTTATCAACAAATACATCAAAAACATTTAAAACCGACTCATATTTCGATAAAAAAGGGGTTAAACCTGGGGGTTTTAATCCTTTCCCCAGACTGAACCGAGGTTTGAGAGAATCACGAAGAAAATCTATTTTTTTTACGTTATGTTAAAACAATGTATAGGGGTGATCCGTGGATCGGATCCCACCCAATGCTTGGGGTTTTTCCCCATTTTTTTTTTAGTATTGACCAATAATAAATAATAAAAAATTGATTTTTAGGTGATGGAAAAAATGAAAAAAAAGAGAGTAAGACATAAAATTTACCCCGGGTACTAACAGTTCGCAGGGGGGGTCGTAACAGTAGCTTGCCGAAAGGGGGAGGCTGACTTGGGGTACTGGGTTCTGCAATACTCCCCCAGGGGGCACTGGGACTTCTCCCCGGGGGCTTTTATGTGGGGCACGTCACTGAGGCCCCACCATCGGAAAGAGGACGAAAAGGGGGGTCAAAAAACAGAAAAGGGGTCAGAAAAAAGGAAAGGGTGGTCAGGGGGACAGAGAGGGTGTTAGGAGGACAGAAAAGGGTGGTCAGAAAGAGGAAGAGGGTGGTCAAAGGCGGAAGAGGGTGGTCAGAAGAGGGTGGGCAGAAAGAGGGGGGTCGAAGGGGAAAGGGGGGTCAAAGGACGGAAGAGGGTGGTCAAAGGACAGAAGAGGGTGGAGAAGAGGGGGGTCGAAGGACAGAAAAAGGGGGGTCAGAAGGAAAAAAGAGGGTGGTCAGAAGGACGAAGAGGGTGGTCAAAGGACGGAAAAGGGGGGTCGAAGAGGGGGTCAAGGACAGAAAGGGTGGTCAAAGGACAGAAAGGGGGGTCAGAAGAGGGTGGTCGAAGAGGGGGGTCAGAAGAGGGGGGTCAGAAGGGCAAAAAGGGGGGTCAAAAGGACGGAAGAGGGTGGTCAGAAGGACGGAAGAGGCGAAGAAATGGTCAGGAAGGACGAAAAAGGAGGGTGGTCAGAAGGACGAAGAGGGTGGTCAGAAGGACAGAAGAGGGTGGTCAGAAGGACGGAAGAGGGTGTCGAGACAGAAGGGGGTCAGAAGAGAAGAGGGGGGTCAGAAGGACGGAAGAGGGTGGTCAGAAGGAGGAAGAGGGTGGTCAGGAAGGAAAAAGAGGGTGTCAAAGAGGAAGAGAAGAGGGTGGTCAGAAGACGGAAGAGGGGGGTCAGAAGGACGGAAGAGGGTGGTCAGAAGGACGAAGAGGGTGGTCAGAGGACAGAAGGGGTGGGCAGAAGGACGGAAGAGGGTGGTCAGAAGGAATTCAGAAGGACGGAAGGGAAAAGGGTGGTCAGAAGGACGGAAAAAGGGTGGTCAGAAGACGGGAAGAGGGGTGGTCAGAAAGAATGGAAGAGGGTGGTCAGAAGGACGAAGAGGGGGTCAGAAGGACGAAGAGGGTGGTCAGAAGGACGGAAAGAGGGTGGTCAGAAGGCAGAAGAGGGTGGTCAGAGGACGAAGAGGGTGGTCAGAAGGACGGAAGAGGGTGGTAGAAGACGGAAGAGGGTGGGCAGAAGAGGAAGGGGTGGTCAGAAGGACAGAAGAGGGTGGTAGAAGGACAGAAGAGGGTGGTCAAAGAAGGTCAGAAGAGGGTGGTCAGAAAGGACGAAAAGAGGGTGGTCAGAAGGACGGAAGAGGGTGGTCAGAAGGACGGAAGAGGGTGTAAATCAGAAAAGGGTAAAGGAGAAAGAGGGTGGTCAGAGGAGGGAAAGAGGGTGGTCAGAAGGACGGAAGAGGGTGGTCAGAAGACGGAAGAGGGTGGCAGAAGGACGGGAAAGGGTGGTCCGAAGGACAGAAGAGGGTGGTCAGAAGGACGGAAGAGGGTGGTCAGAAGGACGAGAGGGTGGTCGAAAGGACGGAAGAGGGTGTCAGAAGGACAGAAGAGGTGGTCGAAGGACGGAAGAGGGTGGTCAGAAGGACGGAAGAGGGTGGTCAGAAGGAAGAAGAGGTGGTCGAAGGACGAAGAGGTGGTCAGAAGGACGGAAGAGGGTGGTCAGAAGGACGGAAGAGGGTGGTCAGAAGGACGGAAGAGGGTGGTCAGAAGGACGGAAGAGGGTGTCAGAAGGACGGAGAGGTGGTCAGAAAGAGAGGTGGTCAAAGGACAGAAGAGGGTGGTCAGAAGAGGAAGAGGTGGTCAGAAGGACGAAGAGGGTGGTCAAAGGGGAAAAAGGGTGGTCAGAAGGACGAGAGAGGGTGGTCAGAAGGACAAGAGGGTCAAAGGAGGAAGAGGGTGGTCAGAAGGACGAAAGAAAAAAGAGGGGGGTCGAGGACGGAAAGAAGAGGGTGGTCAGAAGGAGGACAGAAAGGGTGGTCAAAGGAGAAGAGGGTGGTCAGAAGGACGAAGAGGGTGGTCAGAAGGAAGGAAGAGGGTGGTCAGAAGGACAGAAGAGGGTGGTCGAAGACAAGAGGGTGGTCAGAAGGACAGAAGAGGGTGGTCAGAAGGACAGAAGAGGGTGGTCAAGAGGAGGAAAGAAGAGGGTGGTCAGAAGGACGGAAGAGGGTGGTCAGAAGGACAGGAAGAGGTGTGGTCAGAGTGGGAGATGGTCAGAAAGAGGGTGGTCAGAAGGAGAAGAAGTAGGGTGGTCAGAAGGACGGAAAGAGGGTGGTCAGAAGGAAGACGGCAGAGAGGGTGGTCAGAAGGACAGAAGAGGGTGGTCAGAAGGACGGAAGAGGGTGGTCAGAAGGACGGAAGAGGGTGGTCAGAAGGACGGAAGAGGGTGGTCAGAAGGACAGAAGAGGGTGGTCAGAAGGACGGAAGAGGGTGGTCAGAAGGACGGAAGAGGGTGGTCAGAAGGACGGAAAGAGGGTGGTCAGAAGGACAGAAGAGGGTGGTCAGAAGGACGGAAGAGGGTGGTCAGAAGGACGGAAGAGGGTGGTCAGAAGGACGGAAGTAGGGGTGGGTCAGAAGGACGGAAGAGGGTGGTCAGAAGGACGGAAGAGGGTGGTCAGAGAGAGGAAGAGGGTGGTCAGAAGAACGGAAGAGGGTGGTAGAAGGACGGAAGAGGGTGGTCAGAAGGACGGAAGAGGGTGGTCAGAAGGACGGAAGAGGGTGGTCAGAAGGACAGAAGAGAGTGGTTAGGAGGACAGAAGAGGGTGGTTCAGAAGGACGGAAGAGGGTGGTCAGAAGGACGGAAGAGGGTGGTCAGAAGGACGGAAAGAGGGTGGTCAGGAGGACAGAAGAGGGTGGTCAGAAGGACAGAAGAGGGTGGTCAGAAGGGACGGAAGAGGGTGGTCAGAAGGACGGAAGAGGGTGGTCAGAAGGACGGAAGAGGGTGGTCAGAAGAGAGGAAGAGGGTGGTCAGAAGAACGGAAGAGGGTGGTCAGGAGGACGGAAGAGGGTGGTCAGAAGGAGGGAAGAGGGTGGTCAGAAGGACAGAAGAGGGTGAAGGACAGAAGAGGGTGAAGGAAGAAGAGGGTGGTCAGAAGGACGGAAAGAGGGTGGTCAGAAGGGCGGAAGAGGGTGGTCAGAAGGGCGGAAGAGGGTGGTCAGAAGGACGGAAGAGGGTGGTCAGAAGGACAGAAGAGGGTGGTCAGGAGGACGGAAGAGGGTGGTCAGAAGGACGGAAGAGGGTGGTCAGAAGGACTGAAGAGGGTGGTCAGGAGGACGGAAGAGGGGTGGTCAGAAGGACAGAAGAGGGTGGTCAGGAGGACGGAAGAGGGTGGTCAGAAGGACGGAAGAGAGGTGGTCAGAAAGGACGGAAGAGGGTGGTCAGAAGGACGGAAGAGGGTGGTCAGAATAAAGGACATGGATAAAAAAATAAAATGAAGACAACATCCAGCGAGGTAAAGACTTCGTGATGCTGGCATTGCCGCCCAGGCCGGGGTGAATGGAGGATAACACTTCCGTCGTGATATATTATGATCATGCAGTTGAAAGCGTAGGTTTATAAACGTCTACTTGTAAATTATAATTATAGTGTTGTTAATTTCAGTTATACATATCGCACCCTCAGAATTAGATGGTGATATGTCAAAAATCATGAATTTTTTTTTATTACTCTATCGAAATAAGCGAAACGAGACCTTTCGTTTGGTATAAGAATTATAATTCTAGCTCTTACCGTTCCCGAGATAGCGCTAGTGTTGTTTATTGATTATGTCAAAAAAGTGGAGGGACGTTGGAACAAGATGGTATTATGATCAGTTGTTACCAAGAGCTCCTTGGATCGAGACGTACAGTTCTTGGAATATAGTGATATTTGCGTAAGTTTTGATTTATCACTCTCTTTATTAAATTTTATTTTCAGTAAATTGACATAAAAACTGAATTGTGCATGATTTTTTTGAAAATATCACTCTCTTTGTCGAACATTTTTTGTGTTTTGTCAAGGTAGAAATTACTAATACAAAAGATTATGTGTTATATTACTTTCTTTTATAAATTATTATTTTTTTTTTGGACTTAAAATAATTCTGGCCCGGTATTTTCGATATACACTTGAGAGCAATAAATTTCGGGACAGGACATTTCACCGTTTCAGTTGGTCCTGGTCAATTTGTGTGGCATGAAGTTGCTTAAGTATGCATATATTTGAAAAGCTTGTAGTCATACCTTTCAGAAAATACACAATGTGTCCGGGTTATGTACTATGCAACAATGACAATGGCCACTTTCTAGAAACACCTCATTTTGTTGATGAAAACACGTGCACCGAGGGTATTTTAAATTTGATTTTTTGTTGTGATAACGCTTTTTTTGGCCAGTAAGTTATTGAATTTCCTTAAATGCAACACTATGAGGAAGGAAATTCAGTTGAATTTTTCTTTTCATCATGGAGACATCGCACTCCATAGCTGTGAAAGTGGTTTTACTTGTGAGTCAAGGTGTTAAGCAAAGAAATGTTGCTAAGGAGCTAAATTTGTCGAAGTCTAAGGTAAAACATACTTTACCAAAGGTATCGGCAGACAGGTAGCTATGATCAGAGACCAGGATCTGCCAGACCAAAGAAGACAACTGCCGAGGAGGACCAATATGGTGTTATGACAAGCTTAAGAAATCGAGACATGTCTGGTGTTGAGGTCCAACAGCAGCTTGTTTATGGCCACTGGTGTTGATTTTCAGCCCTTGGACAGTAAGGAGACGCTTGAAAGAGAAAGGTCTCATACCAAGAAGAAAAGCTACGGGACCCAAACTCAACAGACAACACCGACAACGTCATTTACAATTTGCCCTTGAACACGCTGATTGAGGAAATGGGGAATGGGGGGCACGTTCTGTCCACGGATGAGGGGCCGACCCTGCTTGTTCTTCAATGACAGACGTAAAAGGGTGTATAGAAGACCAGGTGAACGGTATAATCAATGTTATATTCAAGAAACTGTGAGTTTTGGTTTAGGATCTTGTATCTTCTGGGGTGGAATCTCTATGGAAACTAAAACAGAGCTCGTTATCATCAATTGTGGAGGACAAAGAGGTAACCTAACTGCAGAGAGGTATGTCACTGACATCATTGAAGATCATGTTGTCCCTTATGCAGGTTTTGTGGGTGATGGATTCGTGTTAATGCAAGACAATGCCCGACCTCGTACAGCACGTATTGTAAGTGACTTTCTCCAAGAGGCCGGTATTCGAACCCTCAACTGGCCAGCCAACATTCATGATCTTAAACTTATTAAACACCTCTGGGACTAGCTTAAAAGACGTGTCCATGCTCGAAACCCGCCCCCAATGAACCACAGGGACCTGAAACAGGCGCTTTATGAGGAATGGGAGACTATCCCTCAAGAAACGGCTGCCAACTTAATCAAGTCCATGAGAAATCGATTGCTGGCTGTTAGTTAGGACATATGTATATATTTTTTTTATTTTTTTTTGTGTTATATTATTATTATTGTCATTTTTATATTTACTTTTTCCCATTATTTGTCTGAATTTGTCTGTATGTTCTACTAATAAAGTGTTTCTAAATAAATAAAAATAAATAAATAAAATACCAGATACTAAGAGGTAAGTAACAGCCAAATTTCCATGAAGACTTCGAAGAAATAACACAAAAAACACCGATATCATTTGCAGTGTTTTCATGCTCGTTAGACCTCTTTTTGTTTAATTGACTTATTATAATTATTGAAAAAACATGCTCACAATGAAAAAAAAAATATACACCGTCTTAAAAACCAATAAAATTTCCTTTCTTGGGATACTTCACACTTGAAAATCCAATGTAAAATAAAAATTATAAAAATCAAAAACTTTGAGAAAGTTACTGTCCCGAATTTATTGCTCTCAAGCAATTTTTGAAATTCATAATTATTTGTTTTTAGTTATTTCTTTTTAAGAAACTTTGAGATTAAGTCTCAAGAAACAATAAAGTTTATACTCACATTGTCTTGTTTTCTACCTTTTACTGCTTAGCAATAAAACAATTGGGTATTTTACATTTCACTTTTTTAAACTGAATGAGTTTTCTTTTTTTTCTGACTTAATACCAAAAGCATAGATTTTAATGTACCTCCAGTTTCAAATTGTCTTTTATTCTTCTATTCATATGGTAATATAGTGCTATAAAACTAAATTATCAAGGTACTATCATTTCAAAATTGTTAATAGATGGTGCTATCTCGAATTTTTTTCGAGATAATACCCACTTTTGTTCACTTCTCATGGAAGAAAAGGTAATATAATACGATATCACCTTATTGAAAATTGATTTTTTTTCTCGAAAAAAGGCAAAATCATAGAATGAAGTTTTAAGTCAAAATGCCTTTTTTTCGAACGGTTACACAGGTAAGTTCTTTTGAAGAAAAATACATTTTTTTACATAGAACTATAGAAAAGAACATGCTCAACTTAAGAACATATAAATCAAAACAGTAGCTTTTATTGTATTAATACAGCGATAAGTTCAAACTTTCTTTTGCGATTTCCCAAAAGTTGGTGTTTTTGACATATCACCATCTAATTCTGAGGGTGCGATATACAGTATCTTCATCTCTCTCAGCGTATTACTGAGAAGTTAAAACAAGAAAGAAAAAATGATGAGTGTTCCACAGCCGTTTTTATTTCGTAGCCTCTAGACAGGAGCTACTGTAGACGCTTGTGGTCTGTGTTGTAGCCTACCCATCCCGTAGTATGCCTCCACTCTAATGGGCATGAAGTGTGACACAATACTTCACAGCACCTAACTGGGAGATAACTGGGTAAATTTATCTCCTTTAAAGTTAGCACATTGCATGATCACTTTCTACACGGCGCATTCACTGTTGAGATCTAACATAACAATAAATTTTGGTGCTAATTTTCACTATAAAAATTGAGAACATAATTTCATTCGATTACGGACAATGATCAATGAATACTGGCTCGTAGGTTTTATTAATTTTGTTTACTAAGTGGGTATTTGTAACTATTCCCAGCAAATGCAGGGTAAAACCCCCGTACTGATTATCCAAATCAGGACGTTAAAAAATAAAAATAGAATCAATGGACATGAAAGAAGCCTTAGACATTGAATCTGGGCGTCCATTTAATCCTCTCACCACCGTGATATAGGCATCTGTGCTTATCTCACGGACACGGAATTATTATTATTATTATTATAGGAGGTACTCAATAAAATTATTATAACGCAAAAACAACAACTATGATAGATAATACCCCTTTCTTTCTCTGGGTATAGGAGTGCAGAAAATCCCAAAAAAAAATATCATTTCAAAACCCCAATATCATGGTGGCATGTATTGACTGAATGCCAATCTCTCCCTTCTCCCCCTAAAACACACAACAACACAAAACCCCCACAACCACACCACAAAAACCCCAAACCCCCACAAAACACACTCTCTACTTCAAGTCAGCTTTTTTTCCCGATATAATTTCCAACAAAAAATCTTTTTCCCCGATTATTTTATTCACAATCATGGACATGTCGAAATTTGTAAATTAAAAGAGAGAGAATGAATTTTGTATATTATTTTTTTGCAGCAAACAAAAGAGAGGAGGAGAGACCAAGAAAGAGAGAGAGGTTTTAAACCCCTTTACATTTGTTAGTTTCCCCCAAATTTGATTATATATTTCCTAAGAATTTTAAAAAATTTTAAGTTTTGAAAAAGTTAAAATCTATTTGCCCGGTTTATTTTTTTTCACCCCTTAAATTTTTTGACGTTTTATTTTTACCCCCTTCCCAAAAGCCCAAATTTTTTTGATGTTCACTTGGGGTTTTTTAATCAAATACAGCAGGGGATGGCCAGTGGTATAAATTTTACCTACCTAGGGGCGGGGGCCCAAAAGATTGTGGCACTACCCCTAAAGTCACACGACTGATGGCGAAATCATACCACCATGGGAGTCGTTAATAGTGGTAAAGAATACTACCATGAACCGATCGTAGCTTGATCGTAAGGCGGGGACTTGTAACCTGGAGGTCGGGGGTTCAAGCCCCTCTTCAGCGTAGATTTTGTAAAGGGTTTGAGTAGTTGTGATATCACGAAACTGAGAAACAAATAGATAAAACTTTTTTTTTTATAATTTTTTTTTCATATCCCCCATGAAGGAGTAACTCCTATTAGCATAAGGGGATATCTACATACAGGAGGGGAGGAGGGTTGAGTTGCAAACTTTGTGGTTTAGGGTGGGGGGGGGAAGGAGTGAAGAAAATTTCAAGAGGGGGGGGGGAAGGGACAAAAAATTAGTGGGGGAGAATCATGCTTCAGAGGAGGAAGAGGATAAGAAGCTTTTGGTTTTAAAAGTAAAAAAAAACACCGCTCCCCTTAGGCAACATTTCCCCTTCTCCCTCTTCCTTCTCTTTTCTCTCTCTCTCTCTCTCTTCTCCTCTCTCTTCCCTCTTTTTCTTCTCTTCCCCTCCCTTTTTTTTTTCTC